>PVKE010000287.1:0-163785 GCA_004027555.1 Craseonycteris thonglongyai
TTTACACATATAATATGTACCTTCTTTACATGGGAAACCTATAAACCAGAGTTGTTTGTAGTTACTATTAGGACTATATACAACGGGGGCAAGAAAAAAAGAATGAAATTGTATCTTCTTGTAACATGACTTAAATCATCTCTCTGATGAGTGCTTTAAACAGAATGAATGCAGCCTAAGACAAAGAGGGCGCAGTGACGTCATGCCATGGCCATAGAGGGGTGCCCCTCCGACGAGATGGCTACTCCATCTGAACAGTGCCATGTCCAGATTAGCCCATTACCTGTTTAGAAAAAAAAAAATTGCAGTTCACTGCCACATTCATTTAATTTTACATAAACACGTTCTTTGAGGCTGAAGCAAATCTGACTGATTTTCAATGTGAAAATAAAATATAAAAACTGTTCTTGGAGTTGTTTCTAAACAGAACTTGTATCTAATCCTAATGTCACAGAAATATACACAATGATCAGTAATTAATAATTTTTGTCACGCATAGATGGAATGCTGTTTTCAAGGCTTTGACATTTTTAGCAATCGAGAATTGCTATATTTTGTAAATGGAAATGCTACTAAAGCAGAATGCTATCAATATAATTATGTCATTTGTTTCCAAAGACTAGTGATATACTAGAGTGATGCAAAAATAATAATAAAAAAGACATTTCATAACAAACTTTGGGGGTAAGGTTAGGACCATAATCTGCAAGTTATCTCAGGATAAACACTACAGCCGCAAGTGAGCATCACCAGTGAGCATCCTTGAGGCAAATCGGAAATGAGTTAATCAAAAAGCATTTACTTCAATAATCACAAATGCTTCCAGGGCACAAGGCATGTGTAACAAGGAGAGGATAGGAAATAGCAAGGCGTCGACCCTGCATGCGCCTTAATAATACAACAGAGAAGTAGTGAGCGTGGACTCCTGAATGTGAGCATGGCTGTTAAGGAATGGAATGAAATCCTGTGGGTTGTGCTCTCCTTGGCATGATGCCTCTTTGTTTGGTGCGTCAATTTTTTATGTGAACTAAGAGAGGACGGTGTGGTTCATCCAGTTGTGTGTCGTCACACTGAAATATGGGAGCATGTTAGTCCAATAGTTCTGAGGTTGATCATTGCTCTATGTCTTGCCCGTCATGAGGTTTAACATATATAACAACCTTTGAAACATGCACACATGCACACAACACATGTTTATACACACACACATGACATGCACACACTAGTGTACAGGGGTCTTAGTTGATGTTTAGTCATTATTATTATTCTTTTTGCCCCCAGAATTCTCTCCCACCCTGAATAAAAACAATTCCAGTACTGCCACCACCACCATCACCATGACAAATTAGGATTACCCTCCTTGTGTGCACCAGACTCAGGCTACAGCATGACATGTGGGGAGAAAACTTCTTAACAAACGTAATACTATTCAAGGACTATTGAGAGTTTTATACTTAATTCATTGACCTACCTCTGTGTTGATGGCTTTGTTTCAGAAACTTATAGCGATACATTCATGAGTCCATGGATCATTTTACAAAATCTACATAATGCTGTAGGAAAACCAAAGATTAAATACATATAATAACTTAAGCTAGAAAATTTTACACCCTGGAAAGAATTTTCAAGATAGCATGAATATAATTGATTACCAAATTCTGTAATCGTGGCAGCATACATTGCCAGTAATGTATAGCTAAATCTAGAAATAGAAAACAAAATAAAAAGCCAGCATGTCTTTATGAAAACTAAGAGAGTATTATGTCATCATAATGAAACCTTAGACTAAATCTATATGGTAGGGGTAGAGAACATTTAAATTTATGATTGTAATTGAACTAACACAAATGTGTCATTCAACCCATTCATCAGCATCACTCATGATCTATAGTTAACATCGATTACAGTACAATATCATTAATAACAAAGTCTGAGAATTGAGCCAACTCCCAAGTTAAGCAAGTAAATCTTAATGAACTGCAGTTCCCCTGCATTACATCTGTGTGCTGGGACTTGGCGGAAATGGAGACGGAGCTGTACGGTGCTCTTAAACTGAAGATGAGATGTGCCAGGCTTTGCATCACGTGGTGCATGTGATGAGGGATAAGCGATGGCATACAAGTGAAGGAACTCTGAAATCCAATGTGCTGGGAAGAAGCCAAGTTGGTCTTCAAGGAAGCAGCCAGGTTTCGAAGACAAGTATCAGGGCTCGTTCAGGAGGCAGCTAACACAGATTTCGGGAAATAGTGTACTACTCCTTTCTCCACCTACTTTCTTTGATCTGGTCTAAAATATGCCATGTATTATTTATTGAGTGCCTCCACTATAGCAGGTGGATTTACTTGCGTTACTGCCCCATTATCTTTACAGAATCGAGGCATTATTATCCCTTTCTACAGATGAGGAGACCAAGGCTCCAGTTAAGAACCTTGCTCAAAGGCACATAGCCAAGAAGTCAGAGACTCCAGATGCCAATCATTCCATACTCTCGGTGCCCTAGTAAATAGTGCTGTAGACTGTTTGTACCCCTTCCAAAATAAAATGCATCTGTGGAAAGCAAACTCCCCAGGTAGTGACGGTATTAGGGGACGGGGACTTCGGGAAGTGATTAGGTCACGAAGGTGGAACCCTAATGAATGGAAGTAGTGCCCTTTATAAAATCAGCTGAGAAAGTGCCCTTGCCCCTTCCACCACGTGAGGAAACCATGAGAAGTCTGCAACCCGGCAGAGGGCCCTGACATGACCACGCTGGCACCCTGATCTCAGACTTTTAGCCTCTAGGCCGATGACAAACTTCTTTTGTTCATAAGCCACCCAGTCTATGGCACTTTGCTACAAGCAGCCCGAATGGACTAAGACAGATAGGACCTAGATGTGCCTGTAAGACATAGATTGAGTAGAATATGTGTGGAGCAAACAAGCGTACCAAATACAAGGCAAAGTGGTTCCTGACAAGTTAAATGAAGCAACCACAAATAATAATCATGGAAGGGCAGGGAAGGGAAGGTGTAAGGATGCACCTAAACAACAATTTGAAACAATGCAAAAGAGCTGTGGTAGGTTGGAACATTAGAACAGTAACAAATGAGTTGGCACATAGAAGAACACTTAAATTCATTTCAACAAATATTTATTGAGAGCCTACCATGCAGCAAGATCTGTACTGATGCCTTGTTCTGTGCATGAAGCGCTCTTTAGAGATATTATCCAAGAATATCTCTGAAGGTTAGATAGACATTTGGCCAGTGTTGATGGAGGCAGGGATGCGGGTGAGAATGTGTGAAAAGGGCATTCAGGGCACTAGGGTCAGTAGGTACGAAGGTACATGATGAGAATGCCAAGCGGTGCCTAGAGGACTGGGTCAAAGTTTGTAAGCCAGACTGAGCCATGTTTTGGAGAATTTGGAACGTTATGCCAAGTTTGGAAGTTTGGACTTACTCAGCCATGGGGAGCCCGGGTGATTTCTGAGCAACTTGGTGTTTGGAGTTGTGTGTTCACATGATCATTCCGATGCCTCTGTCAAGTATGAGTGGAAATGAGAGGATTTACAAGGCTTTTGCAGTAATATGAGAGGTAAGGGAAACTCAAGCAAGCCTATGACAGCGCAAAAAGAAGAAACGCTTACCAGAGACAGCCACGGAAGAGGTAGCATCAGACACGATGCGGAGAATGAAGAGTAGCAAGGAATCAGTGATGCAGTCATGGGTCATCTTGAGTCAAGCGCCACGTGTCCCATGAGGCAGGGGAAGGAAAGCGGTTCAGAGGATAGACTTGAGTTACAGGCCAGTCTCCACAGTACACAGCTCAGGGAAGCGTTATTGGTACCGGACCCTCCTTTAGTCATATATGTATCAAGGTTATAAAGGATTTTAGTGTGATTGTGGCTGGGAGACTTAATTAGGTGTATCATACATGATATTATTAATTGGGTTCATGATATCCAAAGGTGTTATGCGCTGGATAGGCACTGTGAGGACCCCTGGCCATCCATTAAAATTAGTGTCATTATTTTAATTACAACACATGTTCATATATATATATATATATATATATAATATATCTTTCATGTACAAATACAGTAACATTAGTTAATATAAGTGTATATTAAATATAGCTTTTATATCTCATATGCATATTTTTAAAGCACCTTTATCAAGGAAAGATGGCCTCCACTGACTTGCATTATCTAGTTTTGTTTTGTTTTAGAGTTTTTATCTTGATTTCTTGTATAACCCTTGAAGCAAAATGGAACTGCCGATATTTCAGACTGCAGCAGGCTATTAAAATATTCCATTCTTTTTCATAACAATCACCACCATCACTCCATTCACACAACCATATCACTTCTCATCACCCAAGCACTATTATAATATGTATATATTATAATATATGCTAATGTAATATGAGTGTATATATTAGAACATCATTATATTTTCTGATTTTCGAGTGTAGAGCTGGCTTGAATACGTATAAGAAGCCTTAGTATCTGATAACAGACCCAGGTTCTGGCCTTAGCTTGCCTCAAATTGGCTTTGTGAATTTGAGCAAATCACTTCATGACTCTAGATGTTAGTTTTCTGTGAATGGATTGAGTGAGACTATGGGGTTGCTAAGGCCTCCCCACCTGTAAGATACTCTTAGTGGTAAAATACTCCGCCTGTAAGGCCTCGCACTCCTGCCACTGTCTCCCCCAACCTCTAGTATTGAGCATCTGCCCAAGGACTAAGAGTAATTCAAAATGTTTGCCTTTATAGTTTCAGAATATGTCATTGCCTTTACTGAAAAATCTCCTGGCCTTGGGGACCACACATAGCCTTTGGTGACCACACTCTGTAGGGATCTACGTGTGCACACTGGCATAGGGGGCGTGCGGTATCTTACCTGGCAGACAACCACTAACTCGGCATTTATCTCCATAACCTCTGAAACCAGCGGGGACATCGGGTCCAAGTCTGTACATCTTGATCTGTCTGGTTTGTGAAATTCTGAAGTCTGGGAGATTGTGTGCAGGAGGGAGAGCTGTGATGTAATTTATGGAGGCAGCTCTCCTAAATGCATAAGCAGGAAACACGTCTGTATGCAGAGAAGCCAGGGAAAAAAGAGACATCGGAAAAGGACCCAGGAGCCAGAGGAGTGGCTGACCAAAAGTTGAGTTCTGCTGTGGTTGCCTTTGAGGTTCAAAGTAATAAAAATGTCCCTTGGCATAACACTGTCTAGACCAGACTTTTGTCGTTAGCCCTTAACTCACTTTACATTACCACGGACATGAATCCTTTGGTGTTTTGTTGCTATGGGTTAAGTCGATGAATGAGAATCAGAATAAAATATTTAGTTCTAGGAAACAGAAGTGCAATAATTGCATTTCCATGAGGGGCAAAAATGATGAGATTATGCAGATTTAATTCAAGATTGAAAGAAAAGAATCTCTACAAAGCTTTTTATTTTGAGTGTATGTCTTAGAAAATTTAGCTTGTTGGCAATACCCATTGACAAATAGCAGTGCAGCCTGTCTTTTTCTTGTTCTCCTTGTTTAAAAACAAAAACTAAAGTAAGTGTTTTCTGACTTTATTTTGGGATGACAATGTGATGGACACAGTTGTTTGACACCTGGTGGAAATGTGACCCTCCTTTGCTTTCATAAAATAGCCGAATAGACACTCAGCACCTGAATCCAGCTTCTTGGTTCTCAGGGGCAAATGAGTTATTGTTTTGGGTTCTTGAAAAACCCTACTGAAGCCATGATTTCAACAGAACTTCCTTTCAGGGAACCACTTTTTAAAAGCTATTCAAGTGGCATTGTTGGGAGGATGGGAGAACAGGTAAGGAGGACGTGGGAGCAAACAGAGGTATCCTGGAAATTTTTTCGATCATTCTTTTAAAACAAGCAAAAACAATTAACAACAAAAACATGAATAAACCCTCTAGGAGAGCTGAAACATTGAGTATGAGTGTTAAATGAAGGAGGCACTCATTTTTCTAAGAAAGGAATGACCCCAGCAGTAGATATGACAGATTTGTGACTTTCTCAGGGCAAGAAGAAGGGCCAGGCGGGGGAGGGCCTATTAACACGTTATGGCCGAAAGCGCTTTTGCGGGCAGAATGGGAAGAGTGTTTGGTGAATAGATGTTTATTGCTTCAATCTATTCCACTTGTATTATTTATTTATAACTTTAAAGGTAATTTAATATGTAAAACCTCTTCTGCTGAAATGTGGGTATTAATTTCCAAGCATCATTTATTGTATTTATGGCTGATAGATGGCTGTGAGTCAGAACTAATAAACTTGTAAGGATTAATAGAATATTGGTCTGGGGAAGAAAAAAAAGTATCTTTATGGTCGCCATGATACTTCATCTGCCAGGAAGGCTGGATTACATGAGGAAAAACCGCTGGGCTCTGTGTCCTGTGGAGGGGAAGTAGGGAAGCACAGTAACAGGGATGATTAATACCTTCTAATTGAGTGGATATTGGCAGCTGTACGTTGCCCAGAACATTAAGAGGCTGGCAAAGCAGAGACCTTTCGCTAAACACGGCTGCAGTTGCGCGTTCTGTAGATTGGGTCCGCTGATGCTAAGGAAACCTGACTTTGTCGAAACAAACCAGGTGCAGGATTCAACAAGCAGAAAATTGCTCTATGCCTTCGGGTTTATTTTCTCTCTGCAGATAAAGCATCTTGCACTCCATGCGTGTTACAAAGTGTTGTTAAGGCGAAGAGATTTAGAAAAACAACATCGGCAGCCCCCCAGATTTCCTTGACATTTCGGGAAGGATGTGTGGAGTTCGGTTTTTCTCCTGCCCCCGAGGAGTACCCTTCAGGGGGTCCCTTAGTTGCACGGGCTTTGAAGGCGGGTGGAGAGAGCCTCTTGGTACGCATTTATCTTTTCGTGGAAGTAGAAAGGGAGAGCGGAACAGCCCCTGTCGCCGTCCTCGCCCTCATGCTGGGAGCATGAGGGGTGAGAATGAAGGCCAGGAGCATCTGCTTTCTGATTAATGGAGAGTGACGTCACTGCTGCAGGGGAAGCTGAGAACTAGTTCATGGGCATTTTTAACATGTGAGTCTGTATTTCCAGTTGAGAGAAGAGAATTTCCATTTGTTTTCACACAGCCTCTCATTTTGCATTTTATGTTGCTCCATTTCCTCTACCCCACTCCCAACACATATTCACACATATTTATATTCACACCTCTGTGTGTGTGGCTTCCCCCTCCCTGCTGGGCTCACACTTGTTTGCAAACAAAGCTCCCAGCTGACCTCAGGAAGTAGAAGAGTCCTCTGGGTTAAGAGCCGCCTGTTACTGTAATCATGTATTAGACCTGAACTTTGATTGGCCAAATTGGATTACATAGATATTGAGTAGGCGGAAGCTGTCCTGACCGTGAGCATCCGAGATGACAGGCTCCACCACCAGCCACCGGAGCCCCTCAACGCCAGCACTGAGGCCTCGCCCGCCCCAGAAAAAGACCCTTTTGTGGTTCCGTATCAGGGGAAACGGCGACCTGTGTAAGCAAATTCACCTTTATAAGAAGGAAGGCTCTTCGGTGTGAAATGTGACGTGTTGGATGTCTTACCATCCTGTCCCCCAGTCACAAACACACACCCCAGAACCCTTGCCTTAGCTCCTGTTATAGGAAGATTTGGGGGGGCTGTTGTAGTCTCCAGCAGCCAGCTACAGAGTAAGGAAAGGCAACATAGTCACTTTACCTCAAAAGACGAAGAGGTTGACTCTGGATGCTCGTGGGCTGGGCTTGAGGGATATAAGCCAACAAGGGACTCTCCAGGGGCCAGCCACGCCCTCTCAAGGGGCACACAACCCATCTGTCACAGGTCTGGGCTGTGTGTGTCTGCCTCTCTTGCTCTCTTTCCTCCCACTGCCACCTTCTTTCCTTTCCTTCCTTCTCTCAACATATCATTCCTTTGTAACTCAGCTTCCCACATGGCTGACCCCACCCCCGGGCCCCTCTGTGTTGCTGTCTTTTCGGTCCTGCTGCCATTGGGAAACTGCACCTGTTGCTCTGTGTTCCCGAAGCATTTCTCAGAGTCGGAAGGTGATGAAAGAAGTCTGTCTGTCAGGGCAGCCTCTCCTACAGAGACCCCAGGCTTCCCTTGGGTCAGGTGTTCATCCGGTTCAGTCAGCTGTAACCAAAGGGGTGAGGGGGGTGGCTTCGTGCACAGAACTTGGGGAATGGGGTCATTTCCCTTCCAATGGAGCCAAGGGAGAGCAACACTGTTGTGACACTTGACTAGTCCTGTGAGTTTCATATCATATTATCCAATCGTCTGTTAATCATAGACGCCCATGTTTAAAGGGACTCTCAGTCACATTTTTTCCTAGAAGGAAAGATTACTCATTGATGATACTTAATGTGGAAGCTGTGGCGATTTTAGCTCTTTGGCTGATATTTCCTTGGCCTACCAAAGATTTAGTTTTAACATCATGTCAATTAGTATTGAAATAAATGATTTGGAAGAACTTACTTAAAATTCTGAACAAGCTACTTTTCAATTCCCCTCAAGCTCTTTACAAGCATGCATTTATATGTGAACAATCACTATGCTCATTACAAATAAGTCTTATCTAGTTATTTAAACATTTAACTGACTTCAGGTCCCTGTTAACTGAGCAACACTTTGTTAACCTTGACTAGAAGTATTGTGTAATCCTGAGATCAAGGAATCTTAACGTCTTTTTAAGTGTTTCATAATTTATTCTTCCTCTATGGTAGCATGTTTCCATTTCCAGTCAGTCTGAATTAGAGAAAACATTAAAAAAAATTCCAAAATGTCTAAACAAGTGAAGAACTAATATACAAACTAAGGAATGAAAATCTGAGCACTGGGATAATGGGTAAATGGGAAATCTCTGTACCTTGGCTGTAAACTGCAAACCGCTCTAAAATTTTAATACAATTTTTTTTTTAAATCAAACAAAAATATCTGAGCATACGACACACTGTCATGATGTCATGGTGGGACTGTGCTCTTCATATTTGCACCTCCACCCATGTGTGCACTAGCCTAGGCCCAGTGCAGAATCTTTCCCAACACCGTTGTGAACTCAGTGCGTGGATCGTGTCCACATACTCCACCCAGAAACGCGTTCTGGTGGTGGCAGCTCTTAGGGTCACAGAGCTTTTCTTGGTAAATAACGTGACCCTCTCCTTCAACGTGACTCTTTTTAACTCCCTTGAGGAAGAAAAATAGCCTCTCTCTTGCACCAGATTAAAATTATCTACATTTCTGTAGGGAGAAAGGTTGTCAGGTGTAGGAACCATTGTAGCAGCTTTGTTGTGCAAGCACTTTGTCTAAGATGAGGGTTGAAATCCATTCACCTCTATAACCAGGAGGAAGGAGAAAGCGGTGTGGATGCCAACCTATCCCCATGTGACCACCTGGCTGGGACAAGGCTAGACATCCAGGCCAGACTTCCTCGTAGCCAGTGGGTCCTCAATTCCAAGCTTCTCCACAATCTAATAGAAGAAAAACTGTTTGCTTTCCTTCCCTCCACTTCTGTCCTTCCTGTTGCTCTGTGATATGGTGAAGTTGTCTAGCATCCTACAAAACAACAAATGTAGCTCTTTCCTCTTCTCCTTAAAGAGAACATAATAAAATAGAGACTGGCGTAACAGCAAATGCCGTTGCTTCTTGAGCCTGAAATCCAAATATTCCCCAGCAAACACTGCCTGTGCCTGCACATTATGTACTGACTAATAAATGCTGTCATGATCACAGAGATGCTAGTATGTTTGAGTTTATGCTGTTCCCTGAGATAAACGATCACATCTGCATAGTCAGACAATATTAATAGAGTAGTTGTGATGGTTTCATTCCAACTTCAGTGTTCTAAAACTCCCTGGTGACGGAAGTTATATGGCTCTGTTTGAATAGCCTTCAAGTCAGAATGGTTAAAAATGTGGGCAGTCTGTAGTTTAGAGAGTGCCATCTAACTTGGAAGAAAATACAGCTGTGTGGTGATGGTGAGTGCCAATGGTTAACCAGTCCCGGGGGTAAATTAAATTTCATTATCATCTAGAAATTTCATTGTGCTTTTAAATACAGTGTTCTATGCTGTTGGAGATTTAGCATTGCTACTAAAAGTAATTCCATTATTTGATAAAAAGTTTGATTTTTCTCTTATTTTCTGTCCCCTCATAACAAAGCACTAAAATGGTCACAAGGGAAGGGAAGTGCTCTGTCTCAGCTCCATGTTCTGGAGACCACTGGATACTTTCCCACCGTCCTGCTTATTTCCTCATTTCTAACTCTGATGGTTGTTACCATACGCCCTAGAAATCCTGACGTTACCTTGACTGGTTTCTTTGCTTTTCTCCTCTAAGCTATTGTCAAGTATTGATGATGGTGCTAGTGGTAGCTATTTATGTCCCTTCTTTCCGTACCTCTTGTCCTTGCCCAAGTTCACACCCTCTCTGATCCCCTAACCTATATCAATAGCTTACAAACTGACTGCTCTCCTTCAGAGATCTTCTCTGTTCCCGAAATCTACCCTCTGTTCTGAGACCCGCTGTGTCCCTCCCGTCATGTCCCTTCTTGCTCACAAACTCGCTGCTCTCCCTGGCCCTCTGGACAGAGCCCGGTCCCACCATCGCCACCTGTTCACGGTGCTCTGTGGCCCGGCCCCAGGCAGCGGGCTCCCTTCCTGGGCCCTGGTCTCCACCCCAACACAGCTGTTCCCTGTCTGAGCCTTCCCACACTCGTCCCTTCTCAGGAGAAGAGCCCAGGCAGCCCGTCCTCAGAGATGCCCAGCCCCTCCACCAGCCTTCCCGTGCTCCTCCACGGGCGGGCATGCCTTCCTCTGATGATCTGTATGTGCTTCCTGGTGGCCCCTACTCTACCTGAAAGAGGATCGAAGAGGCATCTTTGTCTACCCAGAATGCCTGTACAGGGCCTTAAACACAGTGCATGCCCGTTCAGCTTTGCTAAAGCAGTAAACCCATTTTCAGTCCAATCAAGGCATGGCTTTGGAGCGGATCATTAAATGTACCTATTTTTAAAGTAAAAGAAAATGATTATGGGCATCACACGGATGTAGGAAAAAGTTATCAGTAAGGAAAGGGGGAGACTGAAAATGAGCCCTGTGATTTTGGATTAGAATCAGAGTAGCAGTATAAACTACAAGAGATGTTAGGTAGATAGATGATAGATAGATAGATAGATAGATAGATGATAGATGATTAGATAGATAAATGATAGGTAGATAGTTGATAGATGATAGACAGATAGATGATAGACAGATAGATGCATACATACATACATATGGTAGATAATAGATTGATCCATAGATCCATAGATGATACAGATATATACACAGAAATACAGATGATACATGTATATAAATGGTTGCTATACTTAAGTATAGCATTAAGTACATGCATTGCCTAGATCTGTCAACTGAAAAGGGCTAGAAGCAATGGTCTTACTCAGTAGCCCTACCTTGTTTCTAAATACCTTTCCCAATAAAAGGAACCAAGCTGCCTGGAAGAGCAGTCAATTCCGGTGCTCGGGCAAGGAAAACACGAAATGAGCCTGGAGGGAAAGCCGGGATGATGGCTCAGCGGGTAAAGCGCTCGCTTTGAAGCCCCAAGGACTGAGGATCGAATCCCAGCTCTGGCCCAGGCGGACCCACATGCTGAGCTGGGGTGTGCCCCCAGTTCAGTTCTTGCCAGGACCTATGTGGGAGGCTCCTGGCCCAGTTCCTGCCCTGAGCAGCCCTGCGCCCACCTGTGGAGTGAAACTATGTGGAAAAACTAATGTCAACTATGGAGACTGCTCTGGGCCCTCCTCCTTCTCTCTGTCTCTCTCTGTCTCTGTTTCTCTCTGTCAAAAATCAATAAAATAAATCTTTAAAAAAAAAAAATGAGGCTGGAAACGGGCTGACCAGATGTCCCACTTTAAACAAGACAGAAAACAACAGTCCTGTCCCGGGTCAGACGGCACGTGTGGGCAGCCTAGTCTCACTGGGCTGAATTCGAGGTGTCAGTAGGCTGACTCTACATTCCATTTGAAGCAGGACAGGACTGTTGTTTTCTGTCCCATTTAAAATGAGATGTCTGGTCAGCCTCCTGGAACATCTTCTAGTGCCAGTAATGTTAAAACAACAACAACAACAAAGACAAGATTCTCGAAAGAACACAGGAATCAATGTAAATGTTCCCAGTGACCAAAGCTGGGACAATTTGGACGGCAAAGTAAAGAATGATAATGTTGAATTTTAACCTCCAAATTAAATTAATACCCAGGAGTCTATAAACTGACTAAAACCCTAACAAATAGAGGGGAAAGAGACTGTTCCTTGGGTAGAATTCCAGGTAATAAATGTGAAAGGAACACAGGAAACAGAATCGCTGTTAGGCAAACCCACAGTAGTACGAGTTGTGGACAAAGTCCACAGCAATCCGTGTGGCGTCTCTGGGCTGCAAGGCCAGGTTCACTGCTGCCCCAGGGCCTTGGTGTGTGCTGGACGAGAGGCCCCAGAAACCTACTGAGAGATGGGACACCTCGCAGTCTGCCCGCGACCACTCTGGAACCCCGTCGTGGGCAGAGCTCAGTCCTTCTCGCAGTGGGGGGTGCAGGTCACAGCAGGTTTCAGGCCTCGTCACTCCCTGGCCCCAGAGCCTTCTCCTGATGCCCGTCCGCCAGGAGCTGCCCCTAGTGCTGCCCGGAGCGCCGGCCCCACCCCACTGGGTCCCTGCAGCCAGGACCCTCAGGGAACGGACAGGGTTTGGGCGAGATGCCTGGTACGTGGATGGCACCCCAGTGAGCCTTTCTCAGGCTGGCCAGACACACACGGCTGCTTTCTCCTCTTCCTCAGGAGGAAGGACCATTGCAGGGCAGGTTTTTAAGTGAAAAACAGAGGACAGTCAAAGGAGCCTAAGCCCCATAATCTCTTCATGTCCAGAACATTAAGAACAGAAGAAAGGATACTCATATCCAGAACTGTTGCTTCTTGGGTGAGAAATAAATTTAAATCTCCCATCTAATTCCCCTGATTTTTCAGACATAGCTACGGCAGAAAACCGATCTACTGCATTATTGACTGGTGCATTAGCCCGGGGTTAGGGACCCTCTGTTCTCTGTGGAGCAGGCCTACCTTCTTCTCTCTACCAGGACATTATCCCTCTATCATGTTTGCTCTCTATCGCCTTTGATATGGTAATGATCTTGCACAAGAAAAGCCTTTTTTTTTTTTTTTTTTTTTTGAGTGCTTAAGGAATTAAAGGTGAGTGAGAGGTGGAGGGTGTTAAAAGGGATGGCAGTTTGTCATTAAAAAATAAATAAGTATACTCCTTGGAAGAGAGAGAAAGAGGAAAGGAAAAAAGGGGAGGGGAAGGGAGGGGAGGAGAGGAGAGGAGAAGAGAGGAGGAGTAAGAGGAATCAAAAGGAAGAAAGAAACCAGGAGCCGAAGCGGGAGGGCAGGCGGGCAGGCGGGCGTCTCCAGGCAAAGACTGGTACTAGCTGGCTGGCTTACAGCCCTGTTCACGAGGGGCAGGTGCCCTCCCTAGCTCATCATTGATTTCCCTCTGCCCTCCACAGACCTGGCTGCAGTTAAGCCTGGTGTCCTCCACGTGATGCTGAGCCGAATCGGATTTTCCTTTTAGTTGTTCGATCAAATTTCCCTTCCTAGAGCTTAGAAGGCACACTTGGGACCGTACAGTAATTGCCTCCTCACACTGAACTGCTGATACCTTTATTGGATTGGCATAGGGTTTCAGAGGACTGTGTTTAACATGCAGTGAGCCGCAGCAATGCAAACAGCTCCAATGTTTAAACAAGCATCCATTAGGCCAGGAAACAAGGCGGTGCCAGCCCGTTGGGTGCTCCGTGGTCCCAGGGAGCTGGGCGCTGGAGGGGGCAAGGGCGGGCAGGAAGTGAAGTGGAGAAACTGGAGTGTCGGAGACGAGCAGACCCTCCTTAGATTTGCAGGAGAGGGAGGTGTGGTGGCTGGGGACATGTGCAAAGCTCATTCATATCTCGTTATGTTAGAATTGCAGTCTCCCCACAGACGGGCGCTAACGTTTGCAGTGCCAAAGGAGGAGCTTTGGGAAAGCAGCAGCCACTCCCTTTATTTATTTTTTTTGCAAGTCCCAGCAAGCTCCAGATGCTTGTTTTGCACGGGGCAGCAGTGACAGTGTGGAATTTGTTTGGGAAGGCTGCGAGGAAAGCCCAGAGGAGCACTCCTGAGCAGCGCAGAGCTGGGAAGGGAGACTGAGTAGTTGGTAAATAATGAGGTGGCCAGCCTCCCAGCAGTGCAGAGGGGTGAACGCGGACCGGAAGCTGGGAAAGGGAATTGGTGGGGCTTTAGTCCGGGCCATCCCAGAGCCCGGCTGGGCAGGGTAATGGGAGGGGTGGTCCCTGGACAAGCTCCACATGCAGACCCAGGCCTTTTGGAGAGTGTGTGGCTGGCCCACTGCGTTTGCCTGGGGCTCCTGGAAGGGCCCTGGGATCAAACCCAGGGTCACAAAAGGTGGAGAGGAGAGAGGGGGCACGTGAGGCGTAAAGAGAAGAGAGGGCCGGGGGAAGTCAGCCAGTGGGGTGTGGGAAGACTGCGTTCTCGGCTGTTTTCACCTGCCCACGTCGGCGAAGTGGGAGCAAACTTAGTTACAAAGCAGGTAGAAAGGTGTTGTACTAGGGCCTCATTCTCTTCAGATCTGACCTGGCTGGGCCCAACCAGGGATTACATTTTGCTACTGTACCCCCAGCCCACGCTTCGTCCCCAATCCTCACTCACCCAGGAAGAAACTGTGAGGAGTCCAGCCCTGAGCCAGTAGCCTCGTGGGAGGAAAAGTGGGAGTCCCGTTCCGTAGCAATGCCAACGTCCCTGCAGACACTTCATCTTGCTCTGGTCAATGATCAGGTGTTTATCTCTGCCCAGAGCAAATGTGTATCGTCACCCATTAGGGAAAGGTGGGTGGTGGCTAAATAGTTACATAGCAAGATGCACAAAACACAACAGTGTGTGGAGTTGGCCATTAGAAGGCCTCTTGGAGTACGTCGTGTGCAAGTTCTTTGAGAATATCCCATTTCTGCCCTTTTGTTTTCAGGGGTCCTTATTTCTACCCTAGGAATTTCTTTCTGTGGATGGCTGGCATTGCCCTTCTGCTTGTAGCGTAAGTGGACACACACACACACACACACACGCCATGCGGATGCCCAAGCCGCATCTTAGAAGCAGTGTGCGGACAAGGAAGGGCAGGTGTGCTTGATTAATGTCACATGAAGTGACAGGGCCAGTTTTAAAGTTGGGTTTGTGAGGACCTTTATGGTCGCAGTTTGTTCTGACAGCACAATAGACCATAAAAATATGGATTATCCATTAACTTACAGAAAGGCGTAAAAGTTAATGTCGCCGTGGAAAGCTGTTTGTTTTCCTTTTGGATTAAAAAAAAAACAAAAAAAAAAGATGGTCATATCGGCCGTTAGTTTGTTACATACAGCAGTGCTTATACGAACATTTAAAAATAAATGCTTTTGATGAGCTCAACCCGGTTTACGTAGGTTAGAAAAACAGTCATGCCATACAGATACTGCTGAGAAATAAGTTTAACACAGCTGTTTACAGAGTGGCCTCTGTAGTAAAAAGTAGTAAAATTCAGCCTCCTGTGTGTGAAAGTCTATTACTCTTTTCACTATGCAGCTTTGGCAAACCAAGCAAGAGGCGTGAGAGCCAAGCTGGGAAACAGTTCAGTTGCTAAAATTTCATAATTTCAAATATACGAAAAGGGGGCGTGAGCCTGTTCACAGATTGTCTTTCCCAACCTTGCTCCCACTGAGCACAAAACAAAACAATCGATAGTTATGAACCATCAACCACACTTCTGGGCTTGGCTTCTGCATGTAATGACAGCCTGTCCCTGCAGTGATGTCACAGCGTGCACAGGCCCTGCCTGCTTCCCATGTGCTACGCCTGCCCTTCACTCCTTTTCAGGGACATGGGCAGGACCCACATAGACTTGGACTCTCTAGGCAATATCATATCCCAGCATCTCAACTCTTCCATCTTCAGTCCCTTCACTTTCCTTTCTAGGAAAGAGAGAGAATGGAAGTTAAGTTTCACCCACACTTACTACATAACAAACGACAACGACAACAACAAAAGTTATGACATCCACATTGCCCGTTTGAGGAGACAGTAATACAGCAGAATCACAATTCGAAGTAAAATGGGATTTCACTTTCTGTTCCAAAGGAAAAGTGAATTCCTAGCTTTTTTCAGGCCTTTGCTATGAATAAAACTTTAAAGAGAAATATCAGAAAATCAAGGACGAAATGGGACTTAGAGAGATCTTTCATTCCCTCTCCCATCCCCCTTTGTCATTGAAGACCATATCGAAATCATCCCAGATGGCTGTTCTATTTTTAAAGATCTCCCGAAAAGGAGATTCTACCACCTCTGCAGTCTCCCATTCCAGCGTCTCTTGTACTTTCCTGCCAGAATATTTTGTGTCTGAGCGCCCTCAAAGACAAAAAAGACACACTCTCCCAGTTCCAGGGCCTGCGATGATTCCTCTTGAAGATTTTACTCCTCGGTGAGTAGAAGGACACTCTTGAGGTGTGGGCAATTCTTTCTTCAGTGACAAAAATGGTTTCTCTAATCTTTGTCTTTAAATTACATTAATGAGCTTCTTAAGGAGTGGTGGGGGGGGGTGTCAATTTAAAGTTCTCTCAAGGACATGCTGTGTGTACAGCTCTGTCCTAGGAAGAGGATGAGGCATCAGATAAACTGGTGCTTGCTTACCGTCTAAGAGAACAAGGTCACACACAGCCCAGAGCTGACCATCTGCCCTGGACGGAGGTGTTCGTACAATCACGCATTCGTTTGTTCTTGAATTCCGGAAATACTTAGCAACCACCAGCCGTGTCCCTATGCTGCCCACTCAACACAAACATGTTACTGAACAACGCAGACCAGTTCCTTATTGGCAAGTAGCCTACACTTGACTGGAGGAAGAGGCCCAGAGATGCTCAGTCCCTATGAGTGGCATAAAGAAAATAAAACCAGTGAGATAGAGTATAGGTGGGGGGGGGGGGGGTGGCTAACTGAGGCAGGGTGGCTGGGGATAACGGGTCTGAGTTAATGCTTGAGCAGAGACCTGGAAGAGGACGGGGAACAGAGGAGCGCAGACTGCACACAGAGAAGACAGAGGTGCAGAAGCAGAGGAGGGAAAGGGCAGGAGGAGAGACCAGCATGGTGACAGTGGCTTGGAGAGAGGAAGGTGGCAGGAAACGAGCTTGGAGACACCAGGTCACCCAAGCCCTGTAGGCCAAGGTCATGAGTCTGACTTTAAGATGAACGGGAATCTGTAGAAGGACATTAGGCAGAAAGACATGCCCTGATTAATGGCTTTAATGATTACTCAGGATGCTGGTGGAGAAGAGATTGGAGGGAGGGAGGAAGGGGAAGTAAGACTAATGGGAAGAGAATACCAGAGTCCAAAGGAGAGGGAAGGCTGCACTGAACTCTGGTGGGCACAGTGGGGACTCAGAAAAGTAGGTAGGTGGGAGGAGTATGTGTTGAAAGCAGACACGGCGTATGTAGGTGCACCCTATATTAAGACAACAAAAGACATAACCAAAAGTTTTTAAAAAGAGCAAGTATTCCCTTTGCTAAGTGATTCACCACAAATATCTATAATATGAAGTAAGAGAACATGTATATGGGTCTTTAACTATAAATTTTTATAAGAAATATAAAATCTTAATAGACAGATCATGGAATTAGAAGAAATTGGAGAGGTCATTTTCTGTAGCTTCCACTCAATAAAGAATCACTTTTACAAATTCCTGACAGATGAACATGCAGCCTCACCAAGAAAACTCAAGGGACGGGGAGCTCGTTAGCCTTACTGAGCAGCTCTTTCTATTTTGAATCTCTCTCATCATTTTTGGAAGTTCCTCCTTCTATAGAGGCTCACTTCTCTCTCTCCATAACGTCCAACCCTTGGTTCTTAGTGCCACATTCTGGAGCCACTTAGACGAAATCTAATGCTTTTCCCACGTAGCAATTGACAACTGTTTAAAGAGCGATGGCACTCCTGCTCCCCAACTCTTCTCATCCTCCAGCAAAATGTCTGCAACTCCTTCACCTGTTTCTCACATGACCTCATTTCTAGGACCTTCTCTACCCCATCCATGTTGCATTGCTGCCTAATGAGAATGAGGATTCCAGAGTCAAGCCCAGTCTTCCAGATGCCATCTGTGTAGGACATACCTGTGTCTTTTGGGATCTAGAGAACATTGGAGGGCTGTCCAGAAAGTATCCAGCCATGTAACATATCTTGTTATATTGACAATGGCTGGGGTTTTTTTTCTGGACTGCCTTTGTACCTTCATCAACGTAACCTAGAATTGCAAGAGCCTCCCTTGGTTGTGTGCTGTTACACGGGTGTTTAGAAGTCACCCCCCACAATGTGGTAGTCCCTAACAGGTGCCTTGGGCTCGCTCGCTCTCTCTCTCTCTCTCTCTCTCTCTCTCTCTCTCTCTCTCTCTCTCTCTCTCTCTCTCACACACACACACACACACACACACACCTACCTCTGCAGTGAGGCAGTGTGGGAATTCAGTAGTTAGTAGACCTTGCTGGTACTCCATATGGACATTTCTGGGAGAATCCTTGGTTCAACAGCAGTAAAAAGAACTAAATACTGGGTCAGGGTGGTGCTGCTTATACAGATGCTGCGAGACTGTCTGGAAGTTAAGTTTAAAACCAGAGATGGGGCCAGATAACATGCTATGAGTCATCAGATACAGACTAGACTTGGTCATGTCCCTTTGCTAATGAGGAAACTGGCTTAAATGAAGGAAATGAACTTGGATGATTTTGCAGCATGAGTCTATTTCTGCAGAGGGGTTGAATTTTTTCCTTTCCGTGAGCCGATGCTCTGACAATGGTTAATTCAAGAGACTGTTAGCATACTGCTTGCTGTTGCCAACTGACAAATGTAGTACTTTTCCTATCAAACTCTCAAGCCTTTCTCCATGCTCCTCAAACCATCGAGAACACAGTGATAAACTGTCCGGAATGATTTTGCCACATGGGAGTCGTCTGCATGTCTTTGTAATAATGGGAGTCAAATGCCTACTCTCAGTACATATAAGCCTCCCAATAGACTTAAGGTAATTGAATGATTTTAGATTCACTGTACCTAGAATCTCATCAGAAAACCTGAGTTTTAGTACTCAAGTTGGTTCACCTGAGTTAAAACCAAAATATGTAGGAACTGGCTTATCCATTCCAGACATGGTTTTCTTTGTCTACAAAGCCTCACAGGATCCAGTGGTGCTGAAGCTAATGTCCTTCAGGTGACACTGGGACAATACTGAAAAGGACAAGGAGGGAAAGATGCCTTTGATTCTGTTCCCATTTGTTTCATTTTCATTTTTTACACGACTTATCATTTTCTCTTCCCAGTTAGTTTTGGATTTCTCTAATTGAGTTCCGGGGGCGTGTTGTAGCTCTATTTGGTACCGTTTGCTTCGGCATTTTGCTGTGTTCTTTTCTTCCTCTGCCCTGAGCTTAAAGGAGGTCTAAGCTCACAGGGCAGCTATATTTCTGAGAGACCTGCCACCTTTACAGGATTTACTGTGGTCGTTTTCCTTCTTCTTCTTTTTTTTCTCCCCACAATATGGTTCTTTGTGCATGAAAATCCAGGTTCCTGGGGCTGGGGGTAGGAGGAGCACGTGGGAAGCTTGGCCGCATTATAATGAATAATAATAATAACTGCCTCCCTCAGTTGCGAGCTGTTTCAGGCAGGTTTGTGTCTTATTCATCTCAGCGTCCCCAGCATCTCGCCTGGGCCTGTTGTATAAATGATGCTCGGTGAGTCTGTGGTGAATGAATGAACTAATTTTTGGAAATCCCTTTATAATTTATAAAGATATTCCACATAGCAACATGGGGTGACTGTTTGCAAAGCCTCAACAAAACCCTTTCCTCCCTCGTTTCATTATGATTGTGAAATTTCTTTGGAATTTTGGAACAGAGATACTTGTGCTATATGCCTTTCATGAAAAGCCAAAGTCTAAATGCCTGCTTCTCTGTTCTTTTCTTTTCTTCATACAATGGGAGAGGCTGAGGAAGGAAGGGAGGAGGGTGGGAAAGAGTTTGTTCACTGGATACATTTCTTATAAAGAAATGAACATTTTTTTGGTTACCTCTGGATGATTTTTTCTTTCCAGCTGCAGCTTATGGCTCTTTCCCTCTTCTGTTAGTCAGATGGAGGTGAATTTTACCAAAAGCCAGAGGTACGTTTCCAAGGGAGAAGCACTGAGGCTTCGTGTTTATTTCTGTCACTTAGGTTTTGACTTGGCAGATGCTCGAGGTTGTCCTGCTTAGCCAGAGAATCCACGTTGCCTCCATGGCAGCAGTAGACGAACTCCCCTGCCATGGTAGCTAGGCCAAAATCTCCTGTCACAACCGTATGAAAGATGCACTCAGTGGCCTTGCTGACCCCACGCGGCCCCTCGGACCTCATCCCGCACCCGCCTCCAGGGGAGACTCACCCAGGAGTTCGTAGCCAGACAGCTTTTTCTCTGGTAGCTTAATCTCTTGGCACTCATCACCTTGACGCTGACTTCCCCCTATCGAACTCAAGTGTAAAAGCAGGAAAATAATTGTGTTACTATTTTCTTGCAATCACCGGCACTTAGGACATAGACCAGGGTCAGCCAAAGCAGACCAACTTAGACATGGTAAAAACTAGAAAATTCTTTGAGTTTTACAGGGGGAGCAACAGCCATACTCCGGCTTATAACCCAGAAAAAAAATTGTTTTAGAGCCAAATGTAGAAAAAATAAAATTCAGATTAACATCTAATTAATGACAGAGCTAAGTGAAAGAGTTTTCTACTCCATGTGCTTCTGCCCTGAGATACTGAGAAGGTTTTTTTTCCCCTCTTGGTTCTTACAAGCATGCAGTTCAGTGCTTTTATATGCATGGCCCAACCAGTTGTGTCTAGGAAACACAGAGAGAAAGCCTTTTAGTAAGGACTGTGGTTCAAAACACATATCACATTGACTCGTTACCTAGACAGGCCATCCCCGACTTAACAACAATGGTCTGAATTACTGTTTTTCAACTTTACGATGATGTGAAAGCAATACGCATTCAGTAGAAGCCATATCTCAAATTTTGAAAATTGATCTTTTCCTGGGCTAGTGATCGGTAATGTGATACTGTCTCATGATGCTGGACAGTGGCCACTGGATGATTTTGCCCGGCTGTAGACAAATGTGAGTGTTGTGAGCATGTTTCAGGCAGGGTAGGCTAAGCTACGGTGTCCAGTAGGTCAGGTGTATTAAACATTTTAGCCTTAATGATATTTTCAACTTAAAATGGGCTAATGGGGACATAACCCCCTTGTAAGTCGAAGAGCCTCTGTGCTATCACAGCATGTCACTCCTAGGTGGGATGCACCATAATTCGAAAGTATGCATTTTGGCTTTGGCATGGGATGGCCTTGTATTGCACATTCATGCTCTGCAGGGCTATCGGTTCCTAGGGAGGCCACAACCAAGTACTACAGACGGGGTGTGGCTGCAGGTTTACTGTCTCGCAGTCCTAGAGGCTAGAAGTCTGAAATCCCAGAATCAGCAGGGCCATGCTCCTCTGGGACCCGGCCTAGGATCCTCTGTCACCTCATGCCAGCTTCTGCTGGTTTGCTGGCGTGCTGTGGCATTCCTTGGCTGGCAGCTGCATTAGTCCAATCTCTACATCTGTGGCCACATGAATTCTCCCTGAATGTCGGACCTAGTTTTTCATTTGTCCTTCCTTCCTTGGTGTCAACTTCTGCTCCTTGACTGCCCTTCTTCACACAGGACTTCCTTTTCTTGAAAAACCTTTATTTTACCTCCCAACAGTCAAGCTATGATGCCTTCCCCCCCCCCCCTACTTTTCTGAGCAAGGCTTCTTTTACACAAGAATAACCCAGCGTCTCTATCCACCATTTGCTTCTGTTACTGACCCAAAGCCTTGCTTTCATGTACAGCATGATGCTAGGACTCTGCTGCTCAATAAAGCAGCCACTGCTGGCATGCAGCTGTTTTAAATTTAATTAAGTTAATCCAGTTAAAAAGTCAGTTCCTTGGTAGCACTAACCATATTTCTAGCACTCAGTAGCCACATGTGGCTAGAGGCTAATGTACTGGCAGTGTGGATACAGAACATCTCATCATCTCAGTAAGTTCTATTGGATAGACAGCACTGGTCTTGAACAAGGATTTTCAAAATCCCAAGACTCACCTTGGAGGCTTATAAAACACAGGCTCTGGCCCCACCCTCAGATTCAGGAAGTGTAGGGACAGAACAGAGACTGCATTTCTAACAAGTTCCCAGGTGGCATTAAATACTGATGCCCCTCTCAGATTCCCAGTGAATTACTCTGATACTAATCTAATGGTCTCTTATTCCTCACTTCAAAGCTGCACCTGACGCTAGAAATCTGACCACAAGTTATCCTACTTTATTTTGTCCTGCTTTCATGAAGGTGTTTTATTCTGATCCCTCGCTGATACTATTTGTCTCTTCTCTGACTTCTCTCATCTCATTAACAGGACCCATCTCCAACTCCGTGTTCACTTTACTTGGGGAATTTTGCACTTCCGTTGTTTAGGACACCTCGTGTGTACATATGGAAGACTCTCAAAATTAGCATGGCCTTATTTCTAATGTCATACCTTCAGGTTGGCAGGGTATGTGGCTAGACCACAACTCTCAGACACTATGATGTTAAAAACTAAGTGCTGTGTCTCTACCCTCTGGCCAGGAGCTGATGCTTCCCGGCTCTCTTGCAATTGTTGCCATGCATTTCTTTAAGTGACTGCTTGCATGAAAAGCTCCGTAGAAATGTCAAGTAGTATGTGTACCTGTTCATTAAATATTCATGCAGTTAGAGAAGTCACCACAGCTATCGGCTGAGTAATTTCCTTAATGCCTTTCCTCCTGGTGACCAACTGTTTTATAGACTTAATCTGCCTAATCCTTTCCATGAGGTATGGCAGAGGTCATACATGAATATGCTCATTTTCAAATTAAGCATTGAGGTGCAGAAAAGTTTTAAAGGCGGACCAGACTCACAAATCTGGTTCTATGTCTGCCAAGGAACTCCAGCTCCAGGGCATGACTCCCATACTAAGCCCCCAATTCCCAGGCAGAGTCCCCAACTCCATGCAATGACCCACTGTTAGAGATCACTGAGCTTCTGGGTTGCAAACAAAAAGAAATTGCTAAATGTGATTCAGCATGTACTTCGCATAATGCATTTCTGTGACACTTCATAGTAATGAGATAATTACCATGGGTACAGTATTAGAGTATACATATTCTGATAAGTAACAGCCGTAGGAAATCAGTAATGGCCATTAATCATTCCATGTTCATTCTTTACCAATCTCAGGCTAGAAGTTAAGCTGCAGAGTTCCAAAAAATCCTAAAGCAAATTTTATAGTTATCATTTCTGCCATTTAGATGAAGAGTATATGAATACAATAGACTCTCCCTAATTTAAACTAATGTGGGCAAACAGCTGCCTGAATTGAGAAAAATTTGTATTGAAATCTAGTAGTAAATATATACTATACGTGATGATATATTTAAAAGTAACAACTGCGGTTTAAAGTAGGCTATCAAATTGTTAGTAAATAAACATCCTTGGGGAACTACTTTAATTCAGATATGGGAAGAATTCATAGTACTTGTATCAATTGTTTATTTAAATTTGAGTCTCTTAAGTCCTTGAGACCTATTTCTGTCTTAAGTAGGTTGAATGTTCTCCTTATAACCTTTATTATGCCTATTATTTTACATAGTAAGCTCTTTTTTTTTTTTTTTTTTTTTTTGGTACATAAGGATAAATAGCAGGTTGGCCCTTAGCCAAGTTACAGCTATAAGCAAAATTAGCAGGAATTGAATTAATCAGGTTTTACTACATAATGCGTGGAAATAGTAATCGATGCAAATGTTTTCTTTCTTTCAAATTTAGGTATTAGTTACATATTTTGGAAAAGAACAATAGGGTGAGGGTGAACCCAAAACGTCAATTGATTCACCTTGCAACTGTATCTAAATTAGCCTAAATAGACCATAAAACTCTAGGCTGTTAGACCTATAATGGATTTTAGAGATTATTTTGTCTAGGCTAAATGGAGGTATGACTTCCACAGAAGTCATAGCTTGGTCGTGAAAGAAGATCCCAGGACACAAGGCCCCTGACTCCAAGCCTAGGATTAGTCCACACCCATCAGCTATCAGCTTCTTCTAGGTCAAACATGTACTAGTGGATACCCAGAAAAGGTAGATAGTTCCTATATGTAACGTGGCCCAGTATCTAGTCACCCAAACTACCATATTCAGTCTCTTCATGTCCCTTAAGGGTATTCAATCAAAATCTTTTAAGTAAGTCAAGTTGGCCAAGTGGTAGTCTCCAGAAAGAAAACATCAGTTGTCTATGTGTGTCTGAGAAGTGTTATGCATACCAGGGACATTTTCCCATAGATACTGAGGAGCAAAATGAAAACATGCAACAGGCTTTGAATGTCTTTGAAAGAAGGGATCTTGTATATCTTTCCACCCTCTGCACCAAGTTCAGCACCTGATACCAAGGAGATCATCATAAAGTATAAAGTATAAAGTTTCTCTAAAATGAACCATATAATTCATGCATTTTTTGAAGATACTTGTGATTAGGATTTCAGTGTAATTTTTTTTGCAGACTTACTAAAGCCAAGAAACCTTTACAAAAGGGTGTAATGAATTCTTGCTCTCTAACTTCAAATGAGCATAGATATTCAGTAACGACCTGCTAAGTTCAGTTGTCCATCTGAGTTAGTAGTGCCTTCCAGGGTGGTCTTGAAAGTGAGTCATTGATTTGCATCCAGAGTCCAAAAGGAGACTGTTAGGCACGGGAACAGGCCTTGGAAATCAGGTTGTCTGGCCTTCTCGTTGTATGATTGAGGAAACAGGGTCCAGAGAGGTTAAGTAACTGCTGCCCCACCACATAATTAAGTTTGTTTAGCTGCTGTGCTTTTGTGAGATCTGGAAAACGCCGCATGCACGTTTTTGCTTTTCAAGTTCCTGACATTTTCTATTGTATACACTCAGGATATTTTTAAATACTGATAAGAACGTGAATGCAAACCTTTTATAGTTCAATCTGGCGGTGTGGGCAGTCTTCAGTGAAATCTATTACATGGCTTTGCTTGATGCCTTTATGTTCAGCTCTTTTTGATTTGTGGTGTTTGATGGGACAAAAGCTAACAAAATATTCTTTTGGTAAAAATTCCTCCCTTTTTTTATATTCACATAACTTAAAAATAAATAAATAAATAAAAAATTCCTACAGTCATCGTTTGTTTTTACAAAAAAAAAAAAAAAATTTTTTTTTTTTTTTTACTTCGAAATTGAGACCAAGGTGAAAAGAAAATTCTATCCCAGCGAGTTTTAGGGAGCCATAACCATACAAAAGTAGCTAGTTACAGAAAATACTGTGCGAACTTAACTAGAGCATTATAATGGAAACTGCACCAATAATATTTGGATGGGTAGGTAAGAAAGATACAGCCAGTGAAATGCATGCTTCTGACCGTACGCTCCTACAGTACATTTACCACGCAACACAATTTGAACAGGAAGTTGCCAACTGGGAACCTGGTATAGTCAGAGTGATTTACTACATGAGGCATCGGGCTCAAGTAGGAAATCCTCACTATCATTCCTTGTTCTTTCCTCTGAATTGTGCATCTCTGCACCTCTCTCTGAGGTCAGATGGATTATCAGTGTAACACGTACTAAGCCTCAGGGAACAGTCATTACTCAGAACCTCCCAAATCATGACAAGCTACTCCTGCCTCCTCTGAGTTTTGCTTAGAGTCATCTCCAACTACACTTCTTTGCTGATAGTTAAGGGGTGAATGTGAAATGTATCTTGGATTAAAATGGGAAGACCAACCCTTTTTTAACAATATATTGTTAAGCTCTGGATCGAATAGCACTTATGGAGCTGTTTGCCTCAAGACCAAGTCTGTGTTGTATCGATCTATAAGGTAGGGGTGGTTTTTCGCCATTTGCTCCATCAGCCATGCAGGAATGATATTGGATCATGTTTTAGGCTGAATCGCGTCCTTCCCCAAAATGTCTGTATTGAACCCTTAATCCCCAGTATCTCAGAATGTGACTGTATTTAGAGGTAGAGCATTTTATGAGGTAATTAAGTTCAAATGAGACTGTTAGGGTGGGCCTTAATTGTGTCTGACTGGTGTCATTATAAGAAGAGAAAATTTGGGCATACACATGGGGAAGACACCCGGGAGGCTCACATACAGAGGCAAGGCCATGTGAGGACACAGCGAGAGAGTGGTCATCTGCAAGCCAACGAGAGAGGCCTCAGGAGAAGCCAGACCTGCAGACACCTTGTCTTGGGCTTCCAGCCTCCAGAACTGTGCGAACGTAAATGTCTGTGGTCTGAGCCCCCCAGTCTATGGGTAGCCTGTGCTGACTACGACAGGTCACTTCAAATGCTTTACCTTTTGCCACCAATTTCTATCACTAGGAAGTCAGAAGTCAGCATTGCAAGTGACTTTTTTTCCTTCAGTGTCTCCCAGAGCCTTGTGGGGAAGAGTCCAGACTTTTTCGTGTGGAAGACAAGCCTTTCCTGGTCTGCATAGCTTGCACTTCTCCTGCCTGATTTCTTGGTGCTCCACCACTACTTGTGGGGGAAGCCATGCTCTCTGTCTCCTCTTCGCCTCTCTGTGAACCCTTCAAGTCTCAGCTTACGTGCGAGCCCCTCCGGCAAGCCTTCCCTCAGCTGCCCTGTGCTGTGTCCCTCCTGAGGGCTTCCACAGCACAGGCGCCTATCAACCCGCCTTATCCTTGCTCCTCTTCTTTCCCCTCCACTCCGTAGGCTCTTGAGATCAGAGGCTGAATCTGGGTGCATCCCTAGTGCTTGATACAGAACCTGGCACATGCAATAGGTGTTGTTAGTTGAACAAAGTGTGGATAAATTTGGGCAAGATATTCCTTTAAAAGAGTTCTTGAGTGCTCCCCCTATGTCAGACACAGTGACGACAGAGACACGACTCAACCAGATTACCAGTTGTATTACTGTGCTGGGGCTACCATAACAACATAGTGCACACACTGCGGGGCTCAAACAGCAGAAATGAGTCTTCTCATGGTTCTGGGAACTAGAAGGCCAAGAGCAAGGTGTCGGCAGGGTTGATTTCTTCTGAGACCTTTGTCCTTGGCTTGTCAATGGCTGTGTCCCCCGTATCTTCACATGGTTTTCCTTCTGTGTGTACCTGTGTCCTGATTTCCTCTTTTCACAAGGACACCAGTCAGATTGGGTTAGGGTCCACTCTACTGACCTCATTTTTCCTTATGAACCTCTTTAAAGGCCTCCATCTTCAAATACAGTCACATTCTTGAGGTCCTGTGGGTTAGCACTTCCACATATGTGTTTGGGAAGAACGTGATTCAGCTCGTGACATTAGGGGTGAGCACTGACCTCGTAGACTTAAAGTAAGGAAAACATTTTAGAATATAGGTGGTCACCCATATTACCATCCTTCTGCAATGGCTGGTACTTGGTTAACCTCAAAAAATTCAGTGATCACATGTCCAGTTACTACCCAAGAGATGAAAGCAGCGTCATGGCTCATGGACTTCCTGCACTGGGAGACCGCTGTGGAATCTGGTCAAGGCTTGTCATTTCACTTCAGACTGGACATAGAGGATTTGCACTTCCAGTCCTTAAAAGGCTGGGAAAGAGTCCACCCAGGCTCAGCTTTGGTCACTCCTTGTGCATAATTGAAATTGCTGCCACGGATGTCAGCGTGAGGTTGTAGGGAAGAGGCTCTGTGAGTGACTCTGACTGTTGCTATAACAACAATACCTGGGTCTAATTTCTTCTGAAAAATGAATTTCAGCTGGTGGGTTGAAGCTGAGCAGCTTCTCCCCACAGGAGAAGCTGTGTGAGGGCCCCCAGAGCTCTGCTGTTTGTGGATGGAGTGTGTGGTGCGGTGCCTGCCACTGCCTGGCTGAACTGTTCCAAGCCGGTTACATCACACCCATGTTTGTGTGTGTGAGAACCCTCCTGTCTGCGTGTGCACATCCTCACTCACCAGGGATGTATGCTGGCGAGGATAATCCTCCAGTTCTGCCTTGTCTCCTATTTGTGAACAAAGTGCCTCTAAATACATGTAATAATGGCATTCCCCTCTTTGGTAATGAAAGCAAGTGCCTTCACTTTCATCTTTGAACTAAAAACCTGCTATTGTGCAATGGAAGTCTAGGAGTCCGGCAGCTTCCAGAAATACGTTATTCTATGCCCTGTTCCCTCACTTATTAGATGGAGAGATGGGAAGAGAGAGAAAGAATTCTTTTTCAGCAGGTAGCTCTTAGCTTTGCTTTATGCAAACTACAACTCACAAGGAAAAGCAATGCCTGACCTCTTGCAGGGAAACAAGAGGCATTTTAGAAGTTAGGAGATCTTAGTTGAATACTTGTGTTTTCTGAAGGGAGATAAACACGTGCTGGGATGTTATTCCCAGTCCGGGTGGGCTCCTTGCCTCCCCTCAGCTGATGAGGACGTCATTGCCCGGGAGGCTGTCCTAGAAGGGGCTGCAGACAAACACCAGAATTCCTTGTTGAAAATAAAGGACATGTTGAGTAAACAGTGAAATTAAAATATTCTTGATCCCTACCCAAGGGAGAGAAAAGTTCTCAGTCTCCCT
Organism: Craseonycteris thonglongyai; assembly: GCA_004027555.1. NCBI lineage: Eukaryota > Metazoa > Chordata > Mammalia > Chiroptera > Craseonycteridae > Craseonycteris > Craseonycteris thonglongyai. The sequence goes on from PVKE010000287.1 coordinate 28,739, forward strand.
GAAGTATTTCTGCTCCCAGCCTCCCTCCTCCCAGAAAACAAACAAATCGAAACCTCACGCTTAGTCCTGCCCCTGCTGTTCTGTGTGCCGGGAGAAGTCTCCAGCTACCAATGATGCGGTTACGACCTGCTCTTTTCATGCGCCCTCTTCCTCCCTAGGGTTTTCCCGTCTTCCTCACCAGCCCCCTTCACCGTCATGTCTGCAGCTCCAAATAAAACCCCATTCGGAATTCCGACTGTAATACAAGGTCACGCCTACAGGCGTGTTTGAATACATAATGTGTGCATGGCTTCTAGTAAGAGATATCAGGCAGTGTTCCTAAGGAAATTGTTTCTTGTCCTTAAAAATAAATGGAATGGATTGTGTGTGTGTGTGTGTGTGTGTGTGTGTGTGTGCAGACAGAGCCATTCAGGGTTCAGATAGCGGAGTATGATGGCAACTACAGGTCTCGGTGGAGCTTTTCCTTCCAGAAATGTACGCAGTGAAGGAAGGCACACATCTGCTCCCTCCTGAAGCATTCAGGGCTGCAGCTATCATCGCTTCTCAAGCACATGCTAGATTTGCAGAGTAACATCTTCCCGCGTAGAGAAGCACTTTCCTGTGAATCAGGCAGCTCTGACTCAAAGACATGAATGCTTCCTCCTTAGTCCATCAGGACTCAAGTGTCTAAAATGCTTTCCTGGGATTTCTAAGCAAGGTTGGCTCACGTTTGATCAGGACAGGAGTCATCGGGCACAGAAAAGCAGAGAACATGGGTTGGAGAGGCAGGTGGAGCTAAGTAGGTTCTCATCATCACCCTCCCTGAGCCTTACAACCCCTTTGGGTCATTGGGAGGATTAATCAAGGTCATGTATGTTAAAGCATTTAGCTTGATGCCTGGTACATGGTAATCTCTCAGCCAACTAGAATAGAATATGAAGGGACACTAATATCTTTAAATATTTAGTAAGCGGTGACTTACATTCTCTGATAAGAACTTAGAAGTTTTTAGCTTAGTGAACACAATGTGAGGAGATTGGAAAATTGCTGGCATTTGCAGAGATAACAGTGTCAGTTTTAATGAGTAGTTAATTCTTTTGTGGAAGCACCAATTTGAACCTCATGTAGGGACCTTGTGAAAAACTTCATAAAGTCAGATATAACAAGTACACAGGATTCCTGTGACTTGTAGTGAAAATATAATTTATTCATTCAATTGAGAGAAAACTGAGAGCCTGTATGAACGGTGCATTTGGAAACAGGAAGAATTGAGGGGATCTTGGGAATTGTCATTTCTAAATGTCCGGGGGGCGGGCGACTACCACTCTTCCTGATATTTAGGGTCCATTCTCAATATGCCCACATCCACTAGTGCTTATCACACACTTAGGAATAACTAACGGATGAAAGCATACCTAAAAATTCAGCCACATACACAAAATGTTAAATGCTTTTGAAGAAGACCTTTGGCACCCCACAGCTGGAGTTGTCTGAGACTCCATGTTCCCAGCATTGAAAAGGGTTACAGCCACTCTCGTGTTCACCTGAGACCACTTGGGAACAGTGTCAAATCTAACTCAGCACAAAGGACAAGATCCTAGTCATTTCTAAAAGTAACCTCAGAGCCCCTTAAAATGTTCCAAATGTTCTCGTGCCCTTGGGCTGGCTGCTCAGCTTTCTGTGGGGCCCCTCTGTAGCTGAGGTTTCAGATACCCACTAAGAGGGGAGGCCCCTTCTAAGGGGTTCTTTGCTTCCTGGAGCATTTCAGAGTGGAGATTTTTAACCACTTGTGGCTGACAGACATGACTTCCAGTGACCCAGCATTATCCACTGACCAGGTCCAGAGGAGCTGTGTCCTAGAATGGTCACAAGTAGAGGATGTGTGTGTGTGTGTGTGTGTGTGTGTGTGTGTGTGTGTGTGTGTGTGTTCATCTGACATATTAGATAATAAAGTTGTTTTCTCCCAAAAATAACGTTAGAAGTATATAAGGCTGATAAGGGAGGCCTCTGGAACTGTGATGAAATTTCTCTTTTTCTTCTTGTGTCCCTCTACCATTCATGTAGATCTCCACAAAATAAACATACTCAGCTTTTGTCAAGACCAGTCTGACACGGATTTGCGTTCTTGTGTGGTCTTGGCTCTTGGGCATGGGCCCCTCTCAGCACCTAGCACCCAGGCACACAGCATGCCCTCGGTTTGTTGAGTGAGAATGACGGTAGGTAGGGGTGTGGAGGGAGAAGATGGCCTAAGTTATTATTCTGCTCAGAGAAACTTAAACTGTTAAAAGTCAATCTTGTCATGAAAAGTCTGTAAAAATTCAGGAAGCTTCTGCAGAATTTAGGATCCCCTGAGGTTTGAAATATTAATATCTCAGTCTAGAGCATAGTTTCTTAGTCCTAACTATGAGCTGTCCAAGTGTATCCCTAATTAACCCAGGAATATTTTAGGTGGCCTTTGTGTGTATATGTGTATTTAAACCAAAAAAGAAAAAGCCAACAAATCCAGAAAGTCAGAACTCCAACAGCATTACTAGTGTAGACCAGATACTCGAAACACTGGGGATCCTGGACCAACTCTCTCAGACGATCCTGTTCCACATCTGATCAATTTCCTTAGGTAACTCTGCCTCCAGCCTCTGTCTCAATCTAGGCCCCAACTTGGGCTGCTAAAAAGTGGGACCAAGAAATCTACATATCTAACAACTTCCTGGGTCACTTCAAAATTGGATAATCATGGGTCTAGAAAATTGAACCTCTAAATAAACCTCCAAAGGACCTTTTTAAGGATGCTTAAATCTAGAAGTCAGTTCTGAAAGTGTTTTGCACACTATTCATATTCTGTTAACTAAAATATCTAACACATGAATATTCTGCATCATTTCTCAAATACATTAAATAAGCAAGTTGAATTTATCCCTGTGTTTGTATGCTTGTGATCTGCATACGAGAAGAGTGAGAGCAGAAGAACCTTACGAAAATTGATTCCGTGAATCATCTTCTGGTTTGACCAGAGCAGATGAACGTGACAAAATATGTTCTCTTTGAGCCTCTAAATTAGTTGTAGGATCTGCAAGCTGAGATGCCAATTCATCTTCAAGTTTTGGGCAATCGTTGTATCTCTAATAGTTGGTGAAAGACATTCACTCACACTTTTGGATAGAGGGGGTGCTTTGCTTGAAAACCACTTGAAGCCTTTGTATGGAAATTTAAAATTCAACTGTGAAAATATCAAGCCTTGTGTCAAAACACACGAGCTTAGTGCTGTCACAAAGTCTCCAGGTTCCGTTTCATTCTTTCTTTCCATGTTTTTCTCCATATGCTCTTTAGTTGCTCTCAACATAGATTCCTTGGATCTTTAAAGTCCTCAAAAAATATTATAACACATAGGGGACAGTCCACAGCCATTTTCAGCATTTTAAAATAACCAAGATCTGTTGTACATTTACTCAGTTGTCGTTAAAACGCTATACGGGTCAACATTTTCAAGGGCGTGCTTTGGGGACCGATTACATAAACTCAGTGCAGTTATTTGAGAGATCTTCCCAGCATTCATCCATTCATGCAGTCCCATGAAGCGAAAGGAAAGCAGAGATCGTATGGTATCTTTTGGGACATCGTGGAGGGTCTCCAGCATCAAGAGTTGTGGGGAGGGGCATCCAGATTGATGGTACAAAAGGTAACCTCTTTACTGTGTGTTACAAACCACTTAAAAATTAGTTGATAGCATTGCATATCACCAGGCTCATGGGTACCCTGTGAGCTGGAGACTTAGTCATCCTCTTTCCTGTTTCTTTTCCAGCTCCAGGAGACTGTGAAAAGGAAGCTGGAAGGAGCCCGATCACCACTAAATGGAGACCAACAGAATGGTGCTTGCGATGGCAGTTTTTCTCCAACTAGCAAGCGAATACGAAAGGACATTCCCACCGGGATGGAAGCCATCAACAACCTGCCTAACAACATGCCACTGCCTTCAGCTTCTCCTCTTCACCAACTTGACCTGAAGCCTTCGTTGCCCTTGCAGAACAGTGGGACTCCCACTCCGGGGCTTTTAGAAGATCTAAGTAAGAATGGGAGGCTCCCAGAGATTAAACTTCCTGTGAATGGGTGCAGTGACCTGGAGGATAGCTTCACCATCTTGCAGAGCAAGGACCTCAAGCAGGAACCTCTGGACGACCCTACTTGCATAGACACATCAGAAACATCGCTTTCCAATCAGAACAAGCTGTTCTCAGACATTAACCTGAACGATCAGGAGTGGCAAGAGTTAATAGATGAATTGGCCAACACGGTTCCTGAAGATGACATCCAGGACCTGTTCAACGAAGACTTTGAAGAGAAGAAGGAGCCGGAATTCTCGCAGCAAGCCGTGGAGACCCCGCTCTCCCAGGAGAGCATGAGTGTGAAGAGCGACCCCTGTCACTCCCCTTTCACACACGTCTCCATGGGCTCTCCGCAGACAAGGCCTTCTTCCTCGGGGCCTCCCTTTTCCGCGGTCTCCACGGCCGCTAGTTTACCCTCTGTTGCCAGCACTCCGGTGGCTCCAGTCCCCGCCAGCTCCCCAGCGAACTGTACTGTCCAGTCCCCACAAACTCCCAACCAAGCCCACACTCCAGGCCAAGCCCCGCCGCGGCCGGGGAATGGTTACCTCCTCAACCCGGCCGGTTCGGGGTCCGGCCCCGTGGCTGTGCCCGGCTCCGACATGTCGCCCGCAGAGCAGCTCAAACAGATGGCTGCCCAACAACAGCAAAGGGCCAAGCTCATGCAGAAGCAGCAGCAGCAGCAGCACCCCAATCACACTGCCAGCTGGTCTCCGTTAGGGCCCCCATCCAGCCCATATGGCGCAGCTTTCCCTGCAGAAAAACCAAATAGCCCCATGATGTACCCCCAAGCCTTTAACAACCAAAACCCGATCGTGCCTGCCATGGCCAACAACCTGCAGAAGACAACCATGAACAACTACCTCCCTCAGAATCACATGAACATGATCAGTCAGCAGCCAAATAACTTGGGTACAAACTCCTTGAACAAACAGCACAATGTCCTCACCTACGGCAACACTAAGCCGCTGACCCATTTCAGTGCGGACTTGAGTCAGAGGATGACCCCGCCCATGGCTACCCCCACCAAAAGCCCGCTGATGCCCTACATCCAGCCGCAGCCGCAGCCGCCCCGGGCTCACCTGAGCGAGGACCAGAAGCGCCTGCTTCTCCTCAAGCAGAAAGGCGTGATGGCCCAGCCCCTGGCCTACGCGGCCCTTCCGCCCCACGGTCAGGTAAGTGTGCACAGCACCCACGGTGAGCCATTCCGGCGGTTCCGTCCCGGCAGGTGACATGTGACACGGTGCACCCCGCAGCTCGAGGGTGATGGAGTGACCTGCGGACAGCCTTCCCACACATTCTCTGTGGTTGCCAAGTTTGAGTTTTGTGATTCACCCCCCTCTCCCCTCAAACACACACTCTGGTAAGAGATGAGAAAGGGGCGGCACAGCTAACTGTCCTATATTTGAACTCCTGGGAACCAAACGTCTTTCATTCCTGACAGCAGATAAGACGCGAAAGATTGCTTACAGTTCTCCCACTGAGGGAGGCAGCGCTGTGGGGGTCACAAGGCCAAAGCTGGTGTTTCTGCTCCTGTCCCAGGTCATTTGTTCCTAGACTCGGGGTGACAGGGAGGCCAGGGGTCTGTGCAGCAGTTTTCTGGAGCCCTGAATGGACTTCACCTATCTTACTGAAGGAGCAGTCATGGAACTTTGGATTCTTGAGGTTTAAGTGTGGGAGAGTTTCCTGTATTGTCAAAGTGAACTAGAGAATAGATTTTTGTAGGACCACCCCACGTTTAAAGATTGGTTGATGAACTCACACAATTAGAAGCTGTTTCAACCTCATGACCTGGCGTGCAGTAAAATCTCTCCAATTCATTCAGGAAAACTTGATGGTGAATCTATCTGAGTGCTGTATCAGAGCAGTGTCTCTTCTTTCCCTCTTCATGACATCCTGGTTTCGGGGTGTAGGGCTCTGAGTGATCTGTGGTAAAAATGAGAGGCAACCAGTTACGGAGGGATTACTCCTCAGCCTGATTTTGTGGCAAGCAGCCATAGCTCTTTTCATTTAATACAGGGGTGTCCAACCTTTTGGCTTCCCTGGGCCACATTGGAAGAATTGTCTTGAGCCATATATAAAATATACTAACACTAACAATAGCTGATGAGCTCATAAAAATCGCAAAAAAGTCTCATAATGTTCCAAGAAAGTTTACGAATTGGTGTTAGGTCACATTTAAAACCATCCTGGGCCGCATGCAGAGGGCTGGGGCCATTGGGTTGGATACGCTTGATTTAACTTTCTCAACCTTGAAGGAAAGGGGGAGTGGGGAAGTGCATTGTGCTATTGACCTTCACACACAGGTGAATTCATGAGCCATCACTTTACTGCCAATTGCTTTTTTGCGCCTTAGTCCTCTGGGGATGCCGACATTTGCATTGTATTGTAGCTGGAGATTTTGCAGAAAAGTCTTTGCTTCAGGGGCCCTCGTGTGCAAATGGGTTCTAACTAGTGCTTGAATGTGTGTCCACAGAGGGACTGGGAAATAATGCGGGCAGATCTTACATCACTAGGCAGGTGTTGGCATCTTGTGTCTCCTGATGTGCCCCTCCCCACATCCACCCAAGCCTCCCTGTAGAGAGGAGACTGCGGAGCTGGAGGCGGTACTGACCTGCAGAGACAGGCCTGAGCTCCGTGGCTTGATTCCTGTCCTTCACAGCCTTGCAACCCCAAAAGCTCACAGTGCTTTCTTGTCTGCATGTGCCAGCCCGCTCTAAAGAAATTCTGTCTGGAGAAATAAAAATACAGCTTGGTTTGCCCCAACTGTAATCAGCCACTGGTAGAAAAACATCATGGAAATATGAACTTTTATGTTTGATCTTGCTTTCATTAAATATATATATATGTGTGTGTGTGTGTGTGTGTGTATACCATTGGAAAAATGCGACATTGTATGCACTTCAGTATTAAGTTGTGAAGCAGGCAAAATTACAGGCAGCATACAGGGATGTTCGTTGTACCCCAGACGCGTCTGAGGTTTATGATACCCCAAGCTGTCAGAACCGTCTGTTGTTAATCTTAATACAAATCGTGCTTCCATGTTTGCTGTTTTATGCCAGCGACAGTAAAGCATTTCCTCTGCGCCAACCAAAGAGGACTCATCTCTTCTCATTGGCTCTGCAGACACGTGGGCCCAACGTGAACCCATCCTCATACCCCACCCTCACAAGAGGTCCTTTGAAATGTGCTACCTTGGGATGACATTCTTGTCTTTGCTGGAACATGAATTTTAAAGGTCCTTATTTCAGATCCTTATGCTTGCCTGTGAGTAACTGGAGCCTTGGGTGCAGGGGTCTTGTTCTGAAAGAACCCAATCAGGTGGAGAAATGAAAGTGGTTTTCTGGATTAAATCTGAGGGCTCCTCCTTGTTCCTTCCACTTCATGAGGTATTTTCAGGGTGGACAGCATCTTCCTTCTTGAGGCTTCATGAGAATAATCACCACCTCACCTGATAAAGAACCATCAAGCAAAAGCTTGCTTTCTCATGAAATACTAACTCACCGCTGTTTGAAACTAGCTTCAAAATGCATAAAGGATAAACATGTGAATATCCTTCTGCCAACATACCATTTATTTCATGCTTTTATCTGATTGAGGAGCAGTATTTACATAGCTCTCAGAATAGTTAATTAGGGGAAGCCAGGATGGCTCAGAGGGTTAAGTGTTCACGTTGCAGCCCTGGGGACCGAGGATCAAGTCCCGGCCCTCGCCCTTGTGGACCCATATGCTGAACTGGGGTGTACTTCCCATGCAGGAGGCCCCCAGTCCAGTTCCTGCCCTGCGCTATCCCCACCCACCTGTGCAGAACGAAACTATGTTGAGTGTGCTCTGGTCCCTCCCCCTTCTCTCTCTCTCTCTCTCTCTCACTCTCTGTTTGTCAAAAACAATAAAATAAATCTTAAAAAAATAGTTACCGGTAATTACACTGTGTGCGAGTACTTTGCACAAACAGGTGCATGAATTACAAGCGAGACATAAAATATAATTGTACGTAGATGTAGTTCACATTTGTTTTCTGCTGTTGTTAGTAAAGATTCACTTTATTCTTTGTTGGCCACAAGGACCATGATGAACAGTTAGTTTTAAGGAATGATTTGAGCACCAAAGTCAATAACACTAGAACATTTACTTCAAAATAATTATCATATAAGATGTTTACATACTTGGAACATTTGCAGAAAATGCCATATTTCTCAGAAATGAATAGAAAATCACCCAGTTCCTCAATATTTAAAAAAAAGAGGGAAACAGTAAAATACTTATTTCAAAAATTTGAATATGTTTTATCTAGAAATTTTACTTCTCAGAATTTGTGTACCATTCCTTATATTAGAGAATTGAATACGGATTTATGTACAAAGATTATGCTCATGGCGTTACTTATGATAGTGAAAAATTGGAACCAAAATAAGTATTTTGGAAAAATAACATACATGAGAATCATGACAGAGTGACTTACCACATGGAAATGCACATAGGATGAATGAGATAAGCAGATCATATGACAGTTTGTATGTTACAATCCAGATTGTGTTTTTAATACATATAGAAAAATACTGAATTACTAAAATATTAGGAATGATATATCTGCTAGGTAAAATTAGAAGTAATTATTGTTTTCCTCCATACTTTAATGAATTTTTTAAATTTTCTATCATACCTGTATTTAATTCTACCATCAGGAAAAATACTTTCTAATGAAAGGGAATCCCCTATTTTAAAAAGGTTTATACTTTGATAAGTCTTTAAAAGAAAATTCTTATTTATGCAACTTGCCAGTTAGGTTGAGGTGTCAACATTCTTTTCTATTCATTTACATGTAGTATTATTAATAGTTGTGAATCTCTGCTTTAGAAGATAGTTTCAAAACCCTTCTTCCCACACTCACTCCCTTTTCATTTCTCTCTCTACCTCCTCTTTTCACCCCTTATCATCTCTTAATTTCTGTAAAACTTCAACTAAAATAGTGACAATGAGAGTATCAGTAAAACTTCTACTGTTAGAAACTTTAGAATCTTCTCTGGGTTATGTTCTCACAGTAAAATGATCAATTTCTTTGATCATTTCTCCTTTTCTCTTTTTTCTACTTTCTGGAACTTCTGTTCATTGTATATTGGACCTTCTAGGTAGCTCTCTAATTTTCAAAATATGTATTTCATGATGAAATAACCAGAACTTACTTTGGTCGTGTCTATTATCTTTTCCTGATTTTGTTGTTTATTAAGGACAGGATCTCCCTCCCTCCTTCCCCTCCTACCCCCACTATTTTTTTTGCACAGTACCTAACACTGTGTCTTAAACATAAGGGTGTTTAATAAATCATTAAACATGGTGATTATCAAAGTTCAGGCCGAAAACGTGTTTACAGTGTATGCCAGCTCTGATGGAAAGAGCATTAGCACATAACACAGAGCTGCCTTTGAGATCAAACAGAAGAACTCGAAAAAGAATCCTTTGACAGGAGGTGTCGAACTTGAACCAGCAGAGCAACAATGAAATTGCGGGAACGGGTACAGGGATACCTACAGCCCAAGAGTAACTTCTACGCCGAATAGTACAAAGTGAATAGGTTTCAAAATGTGATGTTAATTTTTAGTAGTTGCAGTCACAGGACTAGATAAATTGTGGATGACACTGCTACTTTATTAATACAGTACACCAAGTGTGTCCAACCTTTTGGCTTCCCTGGACCACATGGGAAGAATTGTCTTGGGCCACACATCAAATACACTAATGATAGCTGATGAGCTAAAAAAAAAAAAAAAGCAGAAAGGTCTCATAATGTTTTAAGAACGTTTGTGTTGTGCCTTGCGCAATGCCATCCTGCTGCATGTGGCCCGTGGACCTCGGGTTGGACAGGCTTTCTTCACACATCTGTTTGCTGTGTATATCAGAATGAGTACATATATGCTCTTATGTTAAAGACTGTTTTCCCCTTTCAATTTTGTTTTACCAAAATGTCTTGGGTGCCATGGGCGGTGTATTCTATAAGCTTTTTAGCCATAAAATCTCCACAAAAAGAGCAGACAAGACTCCTGTATTAACAGCCATCAACAAAATCTTTTCAAAGATGTGTTTTTAACTTATTTAGCTTCCTTAAGATAATTGTTTAGCTTATCCAAATAATACGTGACAGCTCAGAAAGTCAAATAGCCCATGGATGACATAGAGCAGCCTCAGCCCTTCATTCTTTATTTCTGCTTCCCAAAGGTGTAACCACTTCAGTTCATTAGGTTGTTTTCTCTTATTTGTTTCCACTAACTGCTGCGTCTCAGTATTTCAATTATTTCGTTCTATAGAAGACAGGGATTTAGCTCCCTTATGCTACCTCTTCACAAACAAACACAACCCCTGCACACAGTCTCTCTTTTATCACCTCCCCATACTCTCAGTATAGCTAGACACAAATTATGACCAGCGTGTACATGACTGATCTTTGCGTCGTGCATCACAGGTTAGCTATGGAGTATGCTGTGATTATATTTCCTTTCTTGTGCAAGGTTTTGTTTTCCCTGGAGTTAATAACTGCCTCTTTTAATGGGTGGTGTGTCTGCACCTATCTTCAATGCATCCTCAAACTTATCTGACTCTGGAAAATTTTCAATGTGATCACATCAGTTAATCTATTTTTTTTTCTTTTTTCTTCTTTCTCTCTCTCCTTCTCTCTCCTTCCTTCACTCCCATCCCACCCCCTACTTCTCGTTCTTTCTCAAAATTTCTCTGTCTCTCTCTCCTGCTCCACTGGAGTCAGCCAGCTGCCTTTCACCATCATTCTTGGAACATTTCATGGCCCTTTCGCGTTGCATTATCTGTTTTCTTGATCCTTCCTGCTCTTTCTTGGCTTAGTTCCTCAAATTGGTGGAGCACATCTCCACAGAGCGCCTTAAGAAAGGGTGCACAGGAGATATTTTTTTTATGGAAACTAATCTTGAGAATGTCTTTATCCTCACATTTGAGTGATAGTTTGCCAGACACAGAATTATAGTTAAGGAAACACATTCAATCAGAATTTTTAAGGCATTTCTTCATGGTCCTGTGACTTTCATAATATCCAATGACATTTGGATCCCTCACTCTGTTTACCCTGAGAGTTTTTCCCATCTTCTCTCCCTAAAATTCTGTAATGACATGCCTTAATGTAGCTCTTTTTCATTCACAATGTCTGGTACTGTGAACTTTTCTTTAAAAAAATCAAGAAACATGTTTTTAAGATCTAGGATATGTTCTTGTATTCTTTCTTTGACCATTTCTCCCATCCCTTTTTCTCTTTTCTTAACTTTCTGGAACTTTTATTCACCATGTCTTGAACCTCCTGGATTGTTCTCTAATTTTCACATCTTTTCAGCATTTTATATTTTAGTCCTGTTTTCCTGTGTTCAGTGAGATGTCCTTAACTTTATCCTCCAACTCTAAAACTAAACACTTCACTTTATTTATCAGATTTTAAATTTCCATAGCCTCTTTCTTGTTCTCCAAGGTACCCCTTTCAATCGAAGGATATTAATTTTCATTTTTACATTAAGATTTCTTGGGCCCCTTGCATGATCTGTTTCTCCCAAGCACCTTCTTCTCTATGCTCATTTTATTTTATTTATTTTCCTTTTATGGTAGGAGCTTTTCTCAAATGTCTGTTTATTTTAAGAGTGAGGCACAGTAAAACTAATTAGTTGCTCTGTGTGTTTACACAGAGCTTGTCCGATGTGGGGGGATTGGGCTAGAACCCAGCCATTTCACCGGATCAGTGTCAGTAGATTTTTTTTCCCCAAAGGCCAATCCGAAAAGATGCCTTCAATCTCATTACCGAAAGCTGTACATGTGGAGATCGGCTTTCTGGATCTGATCAGAGGAAGGGAATTGGTAGGTGGGGTGATGGTGAGGGGGGGGTCTCACTAAATACCATGTAGATTTCCATTTCATTTCCCTGTTTCTGTATGGCCCCTCACCCCACCCTTAGCTAGGGCTGGGGTCCTAGCTTCCAGAGTCTTAGTGGCTTCCTCTCTCCAGAGAGTCACACACCTTCTTTCTTTCGGTCTGGGGAAGTGCATCTGGCCTACCTCTAAAATGGGACTTCGGCCAGTTTTCCTTTCGCATACACCCCCATCCTGGCTTTCCAGGTGCTTCTGGTTGCTGACACTTGGCAGCATTTGTTAGCTTAAACCCATCCTGCTTTGTTTTTGGCTGTCCAACCTGCAGGATTAGATTTAGCTTTCTCTTTGTCACTGAGTCGTTTACCACTCAACCATCTGATTTTCATCTTCAAAGGCTGGTTGACACCCCTCAATTGCTATTTCCATCACCCACCCTCTTTGTTCTTGAATATTTATATCATTTGTACTCCTTTATTGTCATTGTCCTGGGGCATTGCAGAAGGCCCCAGATAAAGGGGGTGTTCAGTCCACCAGAGGCTCCCTCAGTGACTTGCAGCATCTATCTGGATAGTATCCCATGTTGAAATTTATATTGTCCGGCAAATTTCACATTCTTGCTTCTAATAATTTGGGCTTTGATGGAGCTCAAATATATAAAGTGCTCTCTTAACACAAAATTTGTACATGTCAAACACATGTATTCTAAAGGACAGCAGCGCCCACATGTTCGGCATGCTATTGTGGAAGGTCTTGTGATTATAACCACTGAGTAGTTTTTATAATCTTGAAAATATTGACTGACTTCAAGGACTATAAAAACAATTTAGGTTCCATGACCCTGACTAAGCCAATAGTATCAGGCAACTCGGATGCAAGGTAAAATATTGACAGAACACTCATCATAGCCTGAATCCCGGGCCTCTCAGCTGAGGGGAAGCCAGTGGGCACTACTGCTACAAAAATGCAGGTAATAAATGAAAAATTCCTGTTGGTGGGTAGAATAGTCATTTCCATGCACGTACTGGCATATTTTGAAAATCCTGATTGATAGTCTTCAGAGTCCTAGAAATATGAAGCTGAGAACAAACAGTCCCAAAGGAAAACTTTGAAGAAAGGAACTCATTTTGTAAGAGTATTGTGGAAGAAAGAGGTTTTAATGTGCCCCTTATGAGAACTGTCTTTAAGGGTTTTGTGGGACAAGAGTATTCTTGTTTACTGAGAGAGTTTCCACCCCATCAGACAGTGGTTCTGAAACCTGAGGGCTGAAGAATCACCTGGGCAAATGGTTCGAGAGGCAGGTAATCCCATTGCACCACCAAAGATTCAGAATCAGTAGGTCTGTGGCAAGGCCTGGGAGTGGCGTTTTAATAAGCACCTCGCTACCACTCACCACTACCATGATCTAATGGAGGAATAGTACAGACGAGAAATCTTGAAACTTTAGTTAAAACCACCTGTGTTTATTTCATTGATCCATATATGCATACACATTGATCCACATATGCATATGCTTAAATATGGCAGGTATTCTGTAGAACTATAAATTCTGATAAGGTCTAAGACTTGTATCATTTCCAGAAAGATGGAAAAATGAGATTACTCTGTGCTTAATGGATTTTTATTTTCTTTTTATTAACTAAAATTTTTTAAAATATTTATTCTTTTACTTTTTGTTTAATTATTTTTATTGTTAAATTGATTGAGGTGACATTGGTTAGTAAAAACTATACAGGTTCCAGGTGTAGAATTCTATAGAACCTCGTCTACGTGTTGCATACATCTTTTTTAAGAGATCAAGTCTTGTGGATCCTTGTATGTTTTGTAAATCATAGAATTACGCCTGTTGATTTTCTCAAAAGGACAAAGCAGTCCGCCCTCCACTACCGCGTGCCGCTCCCGCCGTGGTGAAGGGTAGAATTTCCCTTTATCTCTCCAGAGTGTTGGTTACTCATTCTTCTGTGTCAGGACCTCCTGAGGGCACGTGCGGCCTGGTGTGAGAATGAGGGAAAGGGTACCTGCTCTAAGCAGATGGAAGAAAGCTACCCCAAGCACCCAGGTGTGCCAGCACCCCCATTGCGCCCTCTGCCTGACACAGCTGGACTGTAGGTAGGGGTTCTGGGGTCACCTGCCCGTTCTCTGTAAACCCCTAAATGTAGAGCAGAGTGTCACCTCCTCGGGTCAGTGCATCAGAATCTAAGTGATATGTGTCATGCAGAGCTGTGGCATGCTCCTGCTGTGACCAGTCTGGGACAGTAAGGTGAAGCTGTGGGCTGAAAGGTGACTGAAGGCCCTGGAATGCAAGGTGGTCCTGTCCTCCTGGTGGATTCTGCAGTCTCGGTATCACCTCTCAATCAGGTTTCCATCAATGAGGCAGCAATGCCCCAAGAAAAGAGCTGGAACATCGTCGGCCTTCATGTCCCTCTCAAAGCAATGACAGACCTAGATGTCCCGAATTCTAGAGCACCACCATCCAATAGAAATGTGAGGCAGACCACAGGATTTAAATGTTTCCATTGGTCACATCACCAAAGGCAAAAAGAAACAGGTGAAGTTGACGTTAATATATTTTTTATTTCACCTAACACATTAAAATATTATTACATCAACATGTGGTCAATATAGAAATCATTGAGGTACTTTCCCTTCTTTTTTTCGTAGCAAGTCTTTGAAATCCGATGGGACTGTCACACTTACAGCTCAGTGCGGTTGGGCCACTCACGGTTTAAGGGCTCAGTAGCCACAGGTGATTGGACAGGGCAGGTCTAAAAGCAACGACAAGAAAAGTCGGCTCTGTGATCAACAAGACAGTCGGCAGGAACAGACATGGGGCAAAGTGAAGACTGTTTTGCTATTTCAGAGCCGCTGACTCTTTAGGTCACTTTTAATAGCTAGATAACCCTAACCTGACACAATAGGTTAGTACTTCCCATGGCCCTGTACCCAACCAGTGGGCCCTCTTTGGAGTGGCCCTGAGCCCTCTTTTCTGGAAAACTCACACACAGCAGGTTTTGCCCCCTTGTCATCTGAATGCACCTGTTCTGTGTGGCCCACCATCTTCTGATATTTCCGCAGCCATTTGTGTGTCCTGTGGCTGCTTATCAGGAGGAAGGACATGACCTTCATTCGTGCATGCATGGTCGTGGATGTGTGACATCTGTGAGCAGCCTCAGGACCGTAGACACGTCCTGTGGCAGGTCAGGAGCACCTGGAGCTGTGGGCCTGTTTTCTAGGGTTTTGATGAGCTTCATTACTTGTGTTGGGGGAAAAGGTGCACAGCTAGAGAGGCTACGTGGGTCCACGCGAATGTGAGAAGCTGGACAATTGGCTGCATGTTAAATCAGTGGCCTAGTGAGAGAAACTTGTGAATAAACACAGTTCCCCAGAACCCCACGAAAAAGGTCCAGTGCCCTTCCCCCAGCCCTGCCTCCTCTAGACTTGAGGACTGGTTGAGCAGTTAGGGAGGTGGCCGAGTACCTAGGTCAGGAGCCCACTTTGAAGCTAGGATGGATATTCAGATCCGGACTCCACAGCCTCACAACCTGCAGGGCCCTGGGCAGGTTACACAATGTCTCTGAGCTTCAGGTTTTTCATCTAGAAAATGGGGGTGATACTAATAAAATGATTATGATAGTGCTGTGTTCTACCTAATTCATGTAAAGTGGGTGGCATAGTATCAGACTCATAGTATGTAGTATATGCGTTTTTATCCTCTAAGCCAGCTTTATTCATTCACTCAACAGACATTTATTATGTAGCTGAAATGTCTAGACATTGAGATTCTGGGAGAAACATATTACCATACATGTGTGAAATTACACGAACAGGGATTGCAAACAAAGTGGTAAAAATATATTAATGTTCTCCTTGAAAAACCAACTGCTTGCAACTTTTAAATGGTGATAGTTCTCTTTCATCCTGGCAATAACAAGATTGTTTTTCTTGTGTTTACCTCTATTTAAAATAAAAATTATTTGTCATATTTTAATATGTAATACAAAAATGCCATGTTTTGTGTCCATGTGTGTTAAATGATCTTTAAATGAGCAAAACACCTCAAGTAAAATATCTGTCCACTGCCCCACCTCTTACCTTGGCAGTCTCTCAGCTCCTGGAGGTCTTCCAGAGCCCCGGTTGTTTCTGGAATCATATTATATGAGAAAAGTCACTTGTCTTTGTTCATCAGAAGCTAAAAATTAAGGTGTGCTTTAGTCCAATTGAACACTTGTAACATCTAACCTTTTATGTATTAGAAACAAGTAAACATGCATTCCCAAAATAATGAAACCTATTATTACTTTAAACTGCTTTTCTTCCTTTCTTTTTTCTCTATGGGGCTATTTAGATTAAAACTAGCATTTTCATCACACTTTTAAAACTTAACTGCAAAATAAGGAAGAGCTATGCTGGAACGCGTATTGTGTGATTGTGGTTATCTAGTGCCATGGAGCAGAGCACACCCAGAACTTAGGAGCTTCGAACAAGAAGCGTGAATATCCCACTCGCGTCCCTTATAGCTCAGGCCTCAGCTCTCCATAGGGCTGTCCGCAGGGATCACATAACATGGCAGTTTTCCCCAATTGAGTGACTTGCACCAGAGTGACATGGCGTGGAAGGCACACACCGTCCTTCCCTTCTTTCTTACCCTGTTCATTTGCAGCACATCATTAAGTCCAGTCACGCTCTAGGGAAGGAGAATCTGTTCTACCCTCGGAAGAGAGTGTCAAGAATCAGTGGACCTATTGGTGGACACCGTAATTGCCGTGAAAGGCTTTTGACATCTCATAAAGCGCTGAAGTCATATGGGCACAGAGAAGCTGAGGGTGGGAAGGGCTGAGCTGGCAGAGACGGGCAGAACCATCTGGGGGATATGTGCATGGGGACGTGTGCCCGCGGAGGGGACAGGAACGGGGAGGGAGCAAGTCACAGATTCCACACGCACCAGAGATTTGTTTCCTGTTCTTTGCAGCCCCTAGACCTGATATCAAAGCTGTGCCTCATGGCAGAGAATCAAGTAGAATTCTGCGGTCAAATGGGAAGGAGCCTCTGCTGTTATTGAAAGTAGGAAATAAAATTTTAGAGGACCTAGCATCGGAGCTATGACCTTGTGTACATGAAACCCAACCTCATTGGTGACCTGACCTTCCTCTGCTGTTTTAAGAACTCTTTTCCTCCCCTTTTCGCCTTAGGTCACGTATTATTTCTAGGCCTATGGTTTCTATCCTTTCTTTTTCTTTTGTTTTTTTGTCCTCTGTGCTGTCTTTCCTATGGAGGTGCTTCCCCCTCTCAGGACGGCAGGCTCGGTGCTGCGATATTGCACAGCACCCCAGGCTGCTTCCCCCATGTCTTCCAGTTCCTCCGTTTTCCATCGAACGACCTGGGCGCTCCATTAGCCACATTATAACTTTCTATTATTGAGTGTTTCAGGGGCCAACGCTCTCGGTGCCCCATGCTGTCCACTTAGTCATCTCTCTCCACATTTGTATTATTCACAGCAAGATGCACACACGCAAATCCTTTAAGTCCTCCAGGCTTTTCTTTCCATTTCCCCTTCAGATATGAGTCACCTAGCAACATTTATTGAGGACCAAGAGCCCAGAAAGCTGTAGTCCTGTTACTGTGAGCCTCGCAAAAGACATTAAAAAATAAATAAAAGGCATGGTCTCTGCCCTTACGAAGTTTATCCTCTAGTAAAAGCTGGATTTAAAAAACATATTTTTAAGTATTATAATAATAGCCTGCAGATTCCCATTTATATGCAATGGCGTGACGTATTGTCCAAGTTACCATGATCAAATTCAAGGGTGCATCTTTCATATACCTTTCAGCTGAGAAAACTGGCTATCTTTTGGATTAAGTAAATGCATGTGACTCAATGAGAAATACTGCGACAGGAGAATCATTTCAGGAGGTTGACTTCCTAGTATTGTAAACACGTGTCACCAATCTGGTGAAAATGCAAATATTTTAGCAACCAGAATAAAGATAAGAAGCACTTTTTAGTAAGTAATCTGTAAAAAAAAAAAAAAAAAAGACACACCCTCTTAATATAAGTAATTAGCTACAACTGGCCACTGAGGTATCAACGGAAGAATAACTTATGAATGTTCTAGTTGTTCTTCTTATTTAGAAGACATCAGCACTGCACTTCGATTGACTTGGCTTTGTTTGTTTGTTTGTTTGTTTTTGTTTGTTTGTTTGTTTAATTTATTGTTAAATTTGATGAGGTTACATTGGTTGGTAACAATTAGATAGTTTACAGATGTACAAGTCCACATCACATCATTCATGCATCCTATTATGTGCCCATCACTCAGTATCAGTTCCCCTTTCATCACCTTATATCTAGTGCCCACTCCCACCTCCCCCCACAATTCTCCCCCCCTGACTTGGCTTTGAATGGACTGTTGTTCAGAAAGAGGAGTCAGGAAGTGGTGGGCTGTAAAGGGTAGATAAGGAGCAAGAAGGGCAAGCAGAAGCAACAACAGAGGAGGCCCCTGGAGGATGGCCGAGGCAGTGAGGAGGCCCGCGGAGCCTGTTATTAAGATCCTACCTGTGATACAAGGAGCCAGGGTAGTCTTCAGGTTTCCCAGAAGAGGGGAGTGCTATCTTGATCAAAGTGATTGGCATAACAGGTGCTAGTGCACAGCACACCTGGAACAAGATAATTAGGACCCGACTGATGTGACCCTAGAAAGACAGCCAAAGAAAAAGGAACAGGTGAGTGGAAGTGACCATGGGACATGTAAGGAAAAGAGGAATCAAATTTGACTTCCAAACCTGTAACCTAAAAACGCTGAGGATAGCCATTGGTTATTGCTAAACAGAGAGCGGACCAAAGGGGGAGGAGCTTTTTTATAACACTGGCTTATTAAGCTGACCACACATACCATTTTAAACAGGACAGTAAACAACGGTACTGTCCCATGTCAAACAGTACATGTGGTCAGCCTACTGACACCTTGAATTTAAGTGAGACTAGGCTGTAGTTTTCTGTCCCATTGAAGATGGTATATCTGGTCAACCTAGACTTACTTGTCAGTTGGACATTCAGTTAAAGATGTCTTTCATTGCAGAAATAAAGGACTAAAATTGTGAGTTTCAGGTTCATCTACATCCAGTGAAAAAACATGAATGGATGAGCCATTTCTTGAGGGAAGTTGTACATGAGCAAAAATGATATAGCACTAAGGCTAGAGGTTGCTGGAATTAATGTCTGGGAACAGTAATGAACATACAAGAAATAAACATTTGTGCGTGGAGTGTACGTGTACATGTATATTTCTATATATGTACACATATACGTATTTGAAAATATCTGAAAACCCATCAATCATATGTTAACCCTAGTTAGTTCTAACTGTTGGAATAAAAGCTATTTCTTTCGTTTTCCCATCTTTTTTTTTTTTTTTTTTTTTTTTTTTTTTTTTTTTTTTTTTTTTTTTTTTTTTTTTTTTTTTTTTTTTTTTTTTTTTTGCTTATCTGCAATGCTTAATTTTACCAGTTGAACATGTATCACTTGTATAAGTTTCCTCACAGGGAGAAATCATTTTTTA
This sequence comes from Craseonycteris thonglongyai, assembly GCA_004027555.1. NCBI lineage: Eukaryota > Metazoa > Chordata > Mammalia > Chiroptera > Craseonycteridae > Craseonycteris > Craseonycteris thonglongyai. Next base: position 48,239 of record PVKE010000287.1, read on the forward strand.
AATCCTTGTACAATGAAGGAATAAGAATAGAATTTTCAGGGTCAGAATCAGAGGGAACCTTGAAATAATGATCTTAAGATAAGGAAACTGAGACCCTGATAGTTCTGTGATTTATTACAAGGCTTTCAAAATAAGAAGATGAATTTCTAAAGCTGGGGCCTTATATAGCAAGGAGGAGGACAGAGTTACCTTCGTCTTCTAGAACTTGGACTGGTTCAAAGCAGGGGCTCTCAACTAGGGAGGATTTGTTTCCCCCACCCCCCAGTGGCTATTTGACATCATCTGGAAACATTTATGGTGGTCTTTACTGGGGAACAGCGGTCTGGCTGCAGGCATCCAGTGAACAGAGACCAGAGAGGCTGCTAAGTATTCTGCAATGAACAGGACAGGCCCCACAACAAAAACTTGTTTAGTTCAAAATGTCGATAACGCTGAGGTTGAGAAGCTCTGATCCAGAGGAAAGCACATATTGCAGCTGCCATCCGTGAAACGCTTTGTGTGCCATGATCTGTACTAAACACCTGAGACGAATCATTTCATTTCATTTTCAAATAATCTTGAAACTCAGGCATGTAAATACAGTTAAATAGCCCCTTCAAGTTGCATGTTCACTAAGCGCCAGAACCAGGACCCCACGCAAAGTTTATTTGCCTCAGATGTGAGCTCTTAAACATCATACAATTTGACCTCCATGTTGACACTCACAGAGAGAAATGGGAACTCAAAAGGCATCTGAAGGTCATGTCTGATGTTTTGGTCTCATTTGTTTCTACCCTTCCCAAGCCTTGGCTTCCGAACCACTTTTCTAGGTCTCTTCCCCTTCACCCCTCCCTCCATTTCCATCTGCCAGATAAATGTTTGTTTTCTGTATGCTTTTTGTTGGAGTTGGCGGTAGGGCATGGTATTTGGTTGGTTGTGCAAATGGGAGCTGATATTTCTGTGGTCTGTAGGTCTTTTGGTCATGGAGACACAGTTTGAAAATGTCTGCGAATTCCTTCCTACTTTAGAGCCTCATTTTAGCACACTGGTAAGAAGGCAGGCATACGATTTTAAATCATTCTTACCCAGTTTCCTGGGTTTCTTCGCCTTTAACTCTGAATAAAGATTTCTGGTCTCCAGCATTCTAAAGTGAACTCAACCTCCTTGTCATGTTTGTTGAAGAACACTGCATATTAAAAAGGAAAACTAGGGGAAGCCGGGATGGCTCAGTGGGTTGGGCGCTCACTTTGCAGCCCCTGGGACCGAGGATCGAATCCCAGCCCCGGCCGTGAGGACCCATATGCTGAACTGGGGAGGGAGTGCCCCCCAGGTTGGTTCTCCCCAGGGTGAGACCCCAGCCCAGTTCCTGCCCTGTGCAGCCCCGCGCCCACCTGTGGAATGAAACTATGTGGAAAAACCAATGATGTGCAACTATGGAGACTGTTCTGGGCCCTCCCCCTTCTTTCTGTCTCTCTCTCTGTATCTCTCTCTCTCTCTCTCTCTCTCTGTCAAAAACAACAAATAAATCTTTAAAAAAAAAAAAGGAAAACTATTGCTTTTAGATAGCTGACTTCTTCGGGTCCTTGAAAACATAGACTAACAACTCGGTGGAACCAAGTGGCGTGCTTGTCAGTAGGGAGGAGGTAAAGCTCCCCCTGTTGTGTGCCCTCGGGTATCTCCCCTCTGCTGCCACCATTCTCCCCTTCTTTCCTCATTGAAAATTAGGATTTAAAAGGATTTCATCTCACATTGAGTTACTACTATGGAAGCAAGAATCGGGAAGTACCAGTCGAGTCAAGCTCTCTGCTGTCTTTCATTTGCCATGTTTCCCACACCAACAAGGGAGTGAAATAGTTCATTCGAACGTTGGCGTGTTCAGACAGACCATAGCACATTTCAGAGTCTCCCACCCATTTCAGGGGCTCTCTCACACACACAAGATTATCTTACGTAATAAAAGGTCCACAGTAATAAGTAAAACGAGGAAGGAAATTTGGATAAACTAGTGCGCAGGAAATGACTGGTTTTAGCGTTCCCTTGAGCTTTTATTGTCAGGATTGAACTTCTTTTCAATGTTTGTATCCTTTTTCTGGGTTTAATTTTTAAAGAAAAATTTTACCAATTCACTATTTCTGTGAATTCTATTTCTTTAGACATGACATTATCAAAACAAAATGCTACCACTTTTTGAATGAATACAATGTTTCAAGCATTGTTCTCTACACACTATCTACATGGCCCTGTTTAATCTCACAAAGCTTGTCATAAAGGTGGTGTTATATCCATCGATATGTGAGAAAACAGGCTTAGAAAGGCCCACTCATTTTTCCTAAGGGCACATAGGCAGGAAATGGGAAGGTACAGATTTGAACTCAGATCTCTTTTGAAGTCAGGGCCCAGATTTTGCTTAACTTCTATGCAAAACTGCCTTCCAGGTTATATATTAAACCTGAATGTCAGTATTTTCTTTCAAAGAGCTCATAACACTTCCACATGTTCATTTACTCTCATAGTATGAGCTGCGTGAACTCATAATATCCAACAAATCTTGAATGAGCCTGTGACCAACCTTCCTTATAGGTCCAATGTCAACAGCAGTGTCTGTGAACATCTATTGAATTTGTATGCAGTGCTTGTTTGAGGGTCAGAGAGGGAGTATTATGGCTGCACAGTCACCATTTCCCTAAATAGCCCCCACACAGTCACGTATCAGAAACAATCTCCAGAATTTTGGTTCAAAAGTATGGTTGGGGATGGTGGGATAGCTCAACAGATTGAGTGCTTGTCTTGCAACCGTGAGGTCTGGGGATTGAATCCCAGCCCCAGCCCGTGCAAACCCACATGTTGAACTGCAGTGCACAACTAGTAACCCCCAGGATGGCAGCGAAGGTTCTCGCCTCCCACAAAGGAGGCCCCCAGTTCAGTTCTGCCTCATGCAGCCCCAAATGCACCTGTGTGGAATGAAATGATGTCAAAAACTGATGATGTACAACTATGGGGACTGCTCTGGGCTCTCTCCATTTCTGTTTCTCTCTGCCTCTCACCTTCTCTCAAACAATAAAATTAATCTTTAAAAAAAAAAAAAAGTATGGTTGCTTTACACACACACACACAAACACACACAGATGTTTTCCTGTTTTCCCCAGTACCCTGACACAGCCCTAGGTACAAAAGAAGTTCTTCATAAATATTCAAAGGATTGGATCCCTCTCTAGAAAATAGAAAGGAAAAGAATTGAACTCTAGAAGAATAATTCTGGCATATTGAAGCCAGGAATCAGTCCCATGAATTTTGTATGAGAGTCAGGGGAAGCCACACCAGGGCCACAGAGGCTGTGGAAGGCAGTCAGCTGCAGTGGGCACAGGCACTGGGCAAACCTTAAGTTAAATACTGGCCCCTTCATGTACCAGTTGCGGGGTTTTCTGCAAGGTTATCATCTGTACCTGAATTTCACACATGTGTCTTAACTCCAGTTTTCCCATCTGTGAAATGGGGATAATATACTCAAAATTCATTTATTTATTAGTTTTTACTATCAGCATTATTGATATTTTGGGTAGGGCATCAGAGAGAGACAGAAACCATTTTTATGAAAAGTTCATAAGTTGGAGTCAGACTGACCCGGGTTCAAATCTCAATTTGATGTTTCATAACCGTGTGCAGTGGGGCAGTCTCTTCATTGTCTTCACCTGCACAATGAGGTGAAGCTGCCGGCCTCACAGGGAGGACTGACTGTGGTGAATGCCGTGTCTGGTGCGGACCAGGTGCTCCACAAAGGTTAGCTCTGGTTATTACGTTCCACTGACCAGAGCTGGTGCCTTATTTTCCTAGGAACTTAGACCATCTTCCTCAGTGTCCACGAGGCCTGTGGGCTTCACCTATTTTTTCAAATAGCATATATCCCTTTGAGGATTCAATGAAGTCTCACCATAAAATGTATACATTCACTAAACAATTACAAGGGATGCGTAGACACCCTCTCCAAGACAAAAGAAGGCCCGGGAGGGTAAAAAATATGTGACAATCAAAATGGAATGATTGTTCACTTTGTAAAAGGACTTACCGTAGTATTCCTATTGCCACTTTCCCAGTATTGTTAGAATAGAATTCTATTTAAAAAAAACACAACACTTTATTCAGAGCATTTCAAGAACACATTTTTTCATTAGCAGAGGCAAGCCTCTTCTAACAAAGCATATTTATCAAATGCCTATTATGGGCCTAATAAGGTGGTGGGTGTTATGGGGAACAAAGAAGCTTAACATGTGGTCCCTGCCCTCAGCCTTTTCTTTCTAATTGGAGAGGCAAGTGAACAAGGCAGCACTAGATGTATTAGCTCTATATGCTGATATAATCAAGTGCTAAATTGTGTATGCTTGTGTGGGTGGGCGCGCAAGCCTCACATATCATTCCCTGACCTTGAATTGTACACAAATCATTAGCGTCAAACTGGAATTGCCGACTGCTCCCCCACCCCTCGTCTTTGCTTGGCCGACTTCCATCCCAGCCTCTCCCTCTGTGTCTGGAACACACTTTAGAAATGGCAGGGTGAAATAACACAGTGCAAAAGAGAGAGAAATCACTAAGGAAGAAAGGAGGTCATGTCTGTCTGTGGTCACCACTGCCGGAGGATTCCATATTAGACGGGGTCTGACCCAGGAGCCCCCAAGCTTCATGAAAACCTCTCTGTGGGACCCACAACAGCCTGTCGTTCCTGTTGACAGATTAGCAGCTAGGCCCTCTGTCGGTGGCTGGATCTGAAGAGAAGAGAGGAAGGATACAAAGAAGAAGTCCTGACTGATAGCCACATTGAAAGTCCAAATTTTGGTCAGTGTTTACACCAAAATGGCATGGGAATATAGCACAGGAGAAAATTCACAGGGAAATCATTTGGTGAGGAGAAACAGCCTGCCCCTCACATTTAGGGGCCCAAGGCAAGAGTGCCAATGCAGGGCTATACATACCACATGCTTCATATTTGTTATACAGCCACTCTGCGTGTAATTCCCTACCTGTTAAATGACCGCTCAGACTTACAGCTAGTCTCCAATGTGGAAAGAGCCCTTTCTCAGCCTGTATAAGTCTTGGGAATCCTGCTTCTCAGTCTTTGTCTTGTTCCAATAGTTGATTAGTATTCACCAAGTGTTCATAATGGCACAAAACTACATATTTTGTTTGTACATGTGGTGTGACACGGTGTATACTGAAAAACACAGCCCTATGGCTCCAGGACACACCACGCAACATCCACCTTTAAGCTCCTCAAACGACCTATTCGTGGGAATGGGACTCGATCGTGAAGTGGTCCCTGCCCTCTTAACGTGACTGTACATCAAGCTAACACTTAAGTAAAATCTGTTCCCTCACATGACCTTGATCAACTTAACTTCCTAGCAACTGAAAAAGTTCCTGTAGGTTTGAATGTAGACTCTGCCTCCTGGGGGTCCTGCAGCGTAGGAAGCCTGGACCCTCCCATCCTGTTTCCATCCCCAGTTCTATGCTTTAACTACAGTGCCCCCCTCACCTATGCGACACCCCAGCCCACACCTCCAAGGTACACATGTGAGCCCCATGCCCACGCTTTGGGCCTAGATGCACACAGCTATGTGCCTGCCTTCCAGAGGAAAGACCTAGGGAAGTAGACTCGAGGTCCTTTGGGTGGGAAATGTGGGGTTCAAGTATCCAGAACAGTCTAGAAGCGAGGACACAAGCTCTCACCTTGGCCCTGCTGACTGCTGGCCCTGGTGGAGAGGGAGGTGGCCAGAGGGATAGCTCCGCCATACCCGCTACAGCTCGGGCCAGGGCCCCTCACTGCCTATGTTAAGGGCATAAGTGAAGAGAAGAAGGAAGACATAGAGCAAAGCAGAGTCGTTCAAACTGCTCAGTTCTTTGGGGGGAAGGGGGAGTGTGAGTTGGGAGGAGCCAAATCAATTGGAAGAGAGATTGATCAAAAGAAGGGAGACGGCCAAACCTGGGCCACCACTACAAAGACAGCGACCCTTAATTTATTATTGTGTTTAGTTGGAGAATAAAAAAATAAAAGCTGCTTTTACAGAAGCCAAAGGGTTCTATAATTCAGCGACAAGAGATATGAAAAGCTAAAGAATGATGGGTTTGGAGCTAAAAGCAGGGACAGGCAGTGATTTCTGCCCAAGGTCACCTGGCCCCATCTTGATCCACTGGACTGTGTGTGGCTTTCAGGAACCCACATCCCACCTCACTGTGTCCCCCAGGGGAGAGAAGAACGGAAGGTTAGTTTTGATTCTCCAAGGAGAAAAAAAAAATTACTTTTTAGAATATTGACCATTGAGAAATAACTCATGCAGAATATTGAATATAAATATTGAATATTTAGTTAGATAAAGAGAGGATTGTGGCTGAACTTCAAATTATACTATTTGCAGAAATAAAGAAGAAATGATTTAAAAATTTGCATAAATTTACTTTGTGGAATTGAAGAAAATTCTAATATTTCAACACTTCATCTCCAGTTCACAAATCTTTTTTATTTTTTGGTATTGTTTCAGGAGTAAAATATTTCACTGATTTAGGAAAGAGGAAAATAAGTAACAAGTTAAGCTTTATGGGGGGGGAAATCAAGGTACAGCTGTGCATTACCATTGTCCCGAACGTATTTTTATCCATACTTAGCTTGATTCCTATCAGATTAATAGATGGGAACTTGAGATTCCTTGAGAGTTCTCTAATCCCACCTAACATTGACATTTTGCTCCCAAACCTGTTGATGGCAATTGTAGGACGAGAGTTAGTGAACATCGTTGACTTCTAGTATTCAGGAATTTGTCATGCAGGAATTTTCTTCATCACAAGTAAAGCTAAAGCACCATGGCATGAGTAATGAATAATTATACTGGAGTATGAAGGTGAGGCCAGTACAAGGAGCAGCTAAATCAGAAAGTTTGTGAATGAGCCACGGGAGGGCCCAGCATCATCGTTTCCCTTCCTGTCATCTTCCTGGAAGTAATGCTCATGAATTGGGAGTTTGTTGTTATTATTCATCACAACTGTGTGGATTTTACAAATTTTGTTCAGTTCCTGTCCAATATCACGGCAGTAGTGATGTCGTTGACCCCTCTGGTGGGAAGTGATTTCTGAGAGCCGGTGTGGTAAGAACGCCTGAGGTCGTCCTCAGAGTCAGGGCTCTCCTTCCAGCTCCCCTTTATTTTTACTCTCGACTCCAGGCTTGTCGTGGTGGACAGATAACTTGTCATCCTGACTTTATCACAGATGACCTAACTCCTGATCCTGTAATGATAAATTCAGTCTTAAATGGGGGTCATTGTTCTAAAGGTCTTAGGGACAGTTAGATCCTCAGTCTCCAGAACATTCTATCCTGGGTTTGTTGACCAGTGTTACTGACCTGTGGAAGCACAGGATAGCCTATGTCAATCAGAGAGCGACTGGGATGATGATAGACAGTCAGGAGTGGATACCCTGTCTGCACACCACCCTAGAACAGCAGGCATGCCTGGACGACCTCCTCAGCCTCCCCTTGGACTTCCTAGTTCAGAACTCAGCACTTCTTTCAGTGATTTTTATTGAGTACTAACTAGCTGCGTGGGATGCAAAGGAACACGTGATAAGCATTCAAGGAAATTACGATGAATTCGTTTTTTTAGAGTCTCATAATTTGACCAAATAGAATAATTTACATTGGTTTGCAAAAATGAAGGAGCCAAGAGTCATTAGTTCTGTCTTCCCATAGTTCTGTCCTGGTCAGAACTTTTATAAATGACTTGGGAAAATTATCAAGAGCACATTTATCAAGTTGGGCATGACATGGGGCTGGGAGTAATAACAAACGCAATACACTGAAGGAAGGAGTGGGGATCTAAAAAGCTCTTCATGGTTTGGAATACCAGGCAGAATCTATCAAAGTGTATCAGGAATCAAAGTGAGGCTTGCCAGTTACTGTGAGACTTTAAACAAGTTACTTAAACAGTATAAACACTCTCAGTCATCCAGAAATAAACTCACCATCTTATGAGCAATTGAGTTCTGAGAAAGTACCAGTAATTCAATTGGGAAACTATCTGCTTTTTGTTGTGTTTTGTTTTTTTTAAAGAAATGTTGCTGGAATTATTGGATATCTCTGTGGAGAAAATGAACATTAACTTTTACTTCATAGTATATACCAAATAATAATAAATAAATCAAAAGTCAGAATTCATCATAGACCTAAATGTAAGCACCAAAGTTACTACATTTCTAGAAAAATACAGGGTCCGGCAGGCGGGATGCTGGTAACGCTCCACCAGAGCATTACGTCTGCCGGACCCCGTATAGAACAGAACAGAAAACTGAACAAGGTCCGTAGCCTGTGCGTGTCTTTGGGCCCTTGGGTATAAAATGGGGATAAACGCAGCCCTGTACAGGGCCTTGGTCCCAGTTCGTGAAGCACTCGCTGTGCCTGCCACATGGGCAATGCCCACTTAGGCGGCAGCGCCCCTTTTGGGGTGCAGCTGCCTAATGGAAATACATGGTAACCCTAAAAGGCGGGGATGTCGTGTGATGACCGGCGCTCAACCGCATTATGTGGCCTGTGTCCAGTGAATGCTACACTGCAGAAAGAGAGAGAAAGAAACTGGATGGGGTTCAGACGGAAGCAATCACCATGGTGAGAAAGCTCAAAACCAGCTGATGACAAGTTGAAAGAACTGAGCGTGTTTGGCCAGAGCGGGTGGAGACTCGGGGCATACGTAATAGTGTGCTCTCCTACCCGAAAGGGTCTCTTATTGTCGATGGTTTCGATTTATTCTCTACCCAGGGGCAATGGTGGATATTTGAGAAAGACAAATTTGGGCTTAGACTAAGGAAGAATTTGCTACTGTTCATAGCTGCTCAAGAATGGTAACACATGCTTCAGGAGGGCACGAGGCCCTGTCATGAGAGGTGATCACAGGCCCAGTGGCCCTGGATGAATTCATGGGTGGACTCGGTGAACTTTCTCTGAAATTCTGTGATTCTGAATACACACAGCTATTTGAATCAAGACAGTGGACAAGACAACTTATTGTCCCTATATGGATGCATTACACACCACAGAAGTTCCATGACCACCACATTAGAGTCTGATGTTTACTTCTCAGGGTCACTGAGGGGAGTGGATGTAATGGGGTTCGGGTGCCTCCACCATGTTCCAGGGCCAGCGCTCCCTTGCCACCGGTCATCCTGGCTTTGTGGGGTGTATGTGAGCCCACAGGCTCCAACACAGACCTCCTCCGTGGCGGGATGCAGGCAGCCACATACAGAGAGGCTCACCAGACTGCGTACTGTTGATCTTCCTTAATCTCCTCTAAATTTCTTCCCGCCTCAGCCAGCAGCAAACCCATGCCCGAGGTCAGGCCAGCTCTCCGCTCCTCTTTCTTTTCGGTGTTTAATGTCACTGATATTTGTGTTTCCTGTTTGCTTTGGGTTCTGTTTGTGGTTTAAAATGACAAAACTTCATTATGCCTATGCTAATTAATTCTCTACTTTTATGTTGTGTTTTCGTGACTTTTTCTTATTCAGATTTTCCTTCATTCTTTTCACTACTAGAATTTAAAATGTGGAGCCCCATACACACTCATACACAGTTTTGCCTCCCTTTTGTGTAGTTCTAGTTCTTGTTCCCTTAAGCATCTGTAACTATTACAAAAGAACATATTGATATGGTTTATTAGTTGCAGCCTCCTAAGGGTTGCAAATGATATTCTTCAATAATAGCTAAGATTATCATTGTGAATATTTGGGGGGGGGCGGAGGGGTTGGGGGTGGATGGGATGGGGCATCAGAACCCTCTAGTGCTCTTCACAGAATCACAGAGTTTAGAGGGAAAACTCGTCTTCCTTAAAGGTACAGGCTCTTCCCGGCCTCTGTGTAGCTTTAGGTCCAACCCCGCTTTATAGTGCCCCGGACCTTGGAGAGGAGACTTTCCTCCAGCTTTGAACCGCTGGGTGACACATCAGGACGCAGCATTCCTGGGCTGTCTGTCACTGCTACTTGACTCCTGAGCACTCCCTGCTTGATCTGCTTCTCCAGTATCGTTTTTCCAAAGTCATCCATGTGATCTCACCCAGGAGGAAGAAACCAAGCATGCAGAGTCACTAACCTCTGTCTATTTTCCAGTCTAAAGCAGTGAGTGGACTTGATCCTGGGGGTGGCTCAGGTCTGGGGCTCTGTCCCCAGCCAGTTGGGGGTAGGTATGTTTAGATGTCTGAGTTCTCTGGCCAACTCCCCAGAGGATGACTAAGGCACTCTACACAGCGGTGTCCAACCTTTTGGCTTTGGCTTCCCTGGGCCATGTTGGAAGGAGGAGAATCGTCTTGAGCCACACACAAATATACTAACACTAATGATAACTGATGAGCTGGAAAAAAAGGAAGGAAGGAGGGAAGGAAGGAAGGAAGGAAAGACAGAGAGTTGCAAAAATATCTCATAATGTTTTAAGAAAGTTTACGAATTTGGGCTGCATTCAAAGCCGTCCTGGGTCGCATGCGGCCCGCAGGCTGCGGGTTGGACAAGCTTGCTCACCTATGGGTGGCCTTGCTCCCACACCGCGTGCAGCTCTGATAAGTGATCTTAAACAGGGAGCGGGGTCACCCTCAGGACAGTGGTCTCCTGGGATCCAGGAGATGGTTTTGCTCTCTGCTGCTGCCACCATTTCTAAACCAGCGGACCCTCTGCGGCTTGGGGTTATCCACGAAAACACTCCTCACCACTAACACAGGACACTGAGAAACGGTTTCATGTGTTACTCTTGTCATGCAGCGTCATTGGTTCTGTAGACCTCGAGGGGCCCTCAGAGCTGGTCCAGTCCACTCACTGGGCCTCAGAATCAGCGCAGGGCATAGAGGAAAATGTATTGTAATAGTGGCAGCAAGATTGGGCATGCCATTCCTATTTTGCCATTAAGCTGAGCCTTGTGGATTTGAGCAAGCCACTATACCTGTCTGGCCCTCAGCATTCTCATTAGGACCTGAGGAAGCCAATTAGTGGCAACAATAACTGGCATTTCTTGAACGCTTACTGTGTGTGCCAGGTGAGGAAACGGAGGCATGCAAAGGACAAGGGCTTGCCCAAAGTCACAGCGGTAACAGACGGAGCTGGTATTTGAACCCCATCCAGCTCTCTTCACCTTGGGGGTACTGAAGATTTTTCCTTAGCATCCTCTGACTTTCAGACTGAGTGTCAGCAAGCAAATACACCTGTAGGCCCCCACCAGCTCCTCCTCCACTTTGTTCATTGGAGAACCTAAGGACTATGCGATCGTCCTAGAATATACACATGCATCCTCAGCAATGTTACTTAGTTTGGTTTTTACCATTTTAAAAGGGGGGGATATACTGTCATTATAAAGAAAGAAGCAAATTTTTTTTTTGCTTGTTTTATATTAAATTCGTTGGGTGACATTGGTTAATAAAATTACATAGGTTTCAAGTAGACGATTCTATAATACATTGTCTGTAATTGCATCATGTGTTTCCCACCCAAAGTCACATCTCCTTCCATCACCATATATTTGACCCCCTTTACTCTTTTCTACCTCCTTTGTCCCCACCCTTTCCCTCCAGTAATCCTTAAACTTGTCGGTGTCTGTGAGTTTGTCTTGTTTGTTGCTTGCTTTTTGTTTTATATCCCACATATGAATGAAGTCATATGGTTCTTGACTTTTTCTGTCCGGCTTATTTCACTTCGCATGATGGTCTCAAGGTCCATTCATGTTGTCATAAATGGGAATATTTTATCGTATGGCCGAGAAATATTCCATTGTGTGTATGTACCATATTGCCTTTATCCAATCATGTATTGAAGGACACTTTGTTTCCATGTCTTGAGCACCGTGAATAATGCTGCAGCGAACATAGGAGTACACATATCTGTACAAATAAATGTTTTCAGATTTTTGAGGTAGATACCCAGAAGAGAGATTGCTAGGTCATATGGTAATTTTATTCTTAATTTTTTTGAGAAATCTCCATACAGCCTTCCAGTTTACATTCCCACCAGCAGTGTACGAGGGTTCCTTTTTCTCCACAGCCTCTCCAGCACTTGTTATCCCTTGTCTTGTTGTGATAGCCATTCTAACAAGTGTGAGGTGTTATCTCATGAGGTTTTCATTTGCATCTCCCTAAGAGCTAGTGAAGTTGAGCATCTTTTCATGTATCTGTTGGCCATTTGTATGTCTTTATGGGAGAACTGTCTGTTCAGGCTTTCTGCCCATTTTTTAAATGGATTGTTTGGTTTTTGCTGTTGAGTTGTATAAAGAAGCAACTTTTTCTGATAATACCATTTGAAATTGATAAACCTTTAAGTAGATTAGAAGCCTGTCCTTAGTCTGTGTGTACACATAGGAGCAGAAAGGAGAAGGCACTCAGTCACCCATATGTGCAGGCACCAGGTCTGAATCACTTCATGTTTGTGGGACTGAGTTGCCTCAGTCTTTCTGTGTCATCAATTCTTCATATATAACTCAAGAGGACAGTAGTAACTTGTGTACTGGACATCCCCATTCACAGGTCATTTTCACATGCATTGCCTCTTTTAATCTTCACCTGATGGAACAAGTACTTCACAAATAAGCAAACTGAGGCCCAGAGAGCGTACAAGACTTGGACAAGATCACCCAACAAATACAGGGCAGAGCCAAAAGAAAAACCTAATGTGCTCTTTTCATTTCACAACAAGCTAGGAGGAAGGCAGAGATAATTAACCAGAATGCTTCTTGTGTACTTTGGTGAAGGTGAGGCTCCTGGAATGGATTACTAACAGTCCATAAATAGGGAAAGTACCACACCACTAAAAATACTCCATCCTGTGAGCCTTCCTGAACACAGGAGATAAAACTGAAGTGATCAGTGATAGGTTTCATGCATCTTCTGACTTGTGGTGCTTTCTACATCTTTTATGTTTTACCTTGTGACCAGGATGCAGACATGAGTTGATTTGCAGAAAGGTTATTAAAAACTAATGAAACTTACTCCTAAAATGGTTAAGCCTTGCAAAGTTTTCATCAAGCTCTGTTTAATAACATGGTGATGATATCCTGATTAAATGATTTTTAGCCAAATGGGACGTGTATTCCAAAGTGTTGTCAATAATTCAATGTTTGTACTTCCTTTGAGCATGATTCCCATAGGTGGTGAATGCGTGGATCTGTATTATTACGTATGGTTAGGTTGCCTGCAACACAGCTAATAGAACCAGGGTGAAGACTGCAAACTAACTCCCATTGTGATTAGCAGCAAGCCCCGAGGTAGTAAGGGTCTTAGAACCCCTTCTTTGTTTGAAAGACACCAAGCACAGACTTAGGGGGGCATCTTTCACCTCTGTTTCTTACCCATGACCCCTCTCTAGTCATCTTCATGCAGGAATGGGCCTTCACCCTCTTTGAATGATCAGCTCTTCCTCAGGTGGCTATTGTTCTAATGTGACTACATCTATCTCCAAGACAAAATGATCACCATCTGCAAAACTAACCATGCTTTCCTATTTCCTTTGCAATCTCGGGAGGAGTCCTGAAGTCATACCGTACACAATATCCACTTCCAGCGTAAGGGCTGGAGCCAATGGGCCTACCCAAGCTATTTCACTTAATCCATTATGTTAGCCTCCTATTGCCAAGTCTGATGCAGATCCTCTGTTTGGAAAATGGAAATAATGAACTAGTTATATGTTGGTTGTCAGTGTTTGAGAAGAGAAAAGGCCTGAAGACATTCTGTGTTCTAAAACAATTTGGTGGCTCTGTCTTGCTCTTTTTCTTTCTTTCCTTCCATATTTCCCTCCAAGCCTCCGCATTCACAGCCTTGGGCATTGGCAACGTAAATTGGATTTTCAGCATGAAAGGAATCTGGCCTTCTTTAGAGGAGTCTCAAAGAGCCCTGACGAACAGGAAAGTAGTCCAGATGGTATTTTTAAGTCAGTGATACCAAACATTCCAGACAACAGCACCTCCAAAGAAATTGAGTTGTTGTAACTGTGATGCGATATTCTGTATCTGAGAAGAGGCTGGCTTTCGGTTCCTGATCCTGGCCACTTCTAGGGGCCGCAGTGGGGAATCTGCAGGATTACAGAGCCATTGCTACCTTCAGAAAGAAGGCACCAGATGAGACAGTATTTGAAAGGAGAAATTAGAGAAAGTTCTGGAACCCAAGTCACCAAAGGAGTTAATGTTAAAAACCCAAAGAAATTTCATCTAAAACTACCATAGTTTCTTACTTTTCTGGAAGAGACTCTCAAAGTATGGGTAATCATCCAGAGTCGACCATACCCTACATCTTTATAGAGTTGCCTTATCTTTTCTTTCATTTTGCAAATAGTCCACTCCATTTTCACATGGGTATTCAAGGGCTGTTTGGGAAAAAATCCAGCCATAAATTCCTCTATATTTCCTATTACATGGCTGGATACTTTCCGGACAGCCCTTGTCTGCACAGCAAAGCTTTTTATTCTCAGTAAACCTTTTGGAAGCAAAGGATACAGTGGAGGTTGAGGTCTGTGCCAGTGTTAAGTGTTGATAATGGAATCTAGCTTGTTCTGTGGGCTTAGGGAAAACTCTGGTCAATTCCATATAATTTCTTGTCTAAACCGGGATGCTTTTGAGGGGGATAAGAGATACTAAACAAACAAGTCACCAGAAAAACCACAGAAAGCCAGGAAGGTCCTGGCAAACCAGGAGGTATGGTCATCATATTATGCACAGTGGGATTAACTGGATGAACAGAGAGGACTAAGACAGTAATAATGGCTTGAAACTGTGTTTTAAGGTTTCCCTTTGTCATTGTTTAAATGTTTACATCTCTTTTGCATAGAATCACATAGACTTAGATTTCATAAAGTACTCTCTGTCTCTTTTTTTTTTTTTTTTTTTTTTTGTCTTGATATAAGCTATAGGACAACTAGCTACAAATCCACAGGGTCTAAAAGGAAAACTAAAACAAACCACTGAATCTGGGTTTGGGGCAAGTGAGAATTTTAAGCAGACTAAAAAGATGGTCTACAATGCCATAGCTCTATTTGTAAAGCTCACATAATTCATGAAACACACAGTGTTTTATATAGTATAAAGGTAATTTTGTTTCTAGTAAGCTACTGAGCCATGTTTATTTTCAGGTAGTTTTCTCTATAGCTTCTCTCAATGTCAAATACTGTTAAAAATATTAATAACTATTGAAAAATTACCTTTTAGAATTTTATGTAAAGTTTCAAGGAAATGAGCTGGACCAGAAATATACTATAAAGGGATATTTCGATAGGGTTGAGCAAACGTGACAAATTAAAAGCTGAGTGGCTCTCATTTGGGTTAAATAGTCTATGCGTGAGGATTTTGTGGCCACCAGGCATAGAGTACCGTTAGGATGAAAGTGATTTTCAGACTCAAAATTTAAAACTAATCCTTCCAAAAAGGCCCCTTTTGCCTGCACCGTTTCCCATCCCTGCTGTTTCTCCTTCTTCTGAATAAACTCACCATCTAACTTCTTAACTGGGAAGAGCCGAACCCTGATGTACAGTTTAACCCATTTATCAGCCATGGGGTCAGGTCTTGTCTTATCCACCCCCCTCCAACCTTCTGTCTCTTGTAGATTCAGAATCTAGGCCCTCCTTGCAATGCATTTGCTCTAATCCTTTTCACAGGAAGTTTCTAGGGACCAATCAGAGCCATGAAGTTAATACCATTTTCCTTTTAACCTCTTAGTCACTGCTCTGGAGAAATGATAGAATCCTATTACACAAAACTGCAGTGCTTGTTCAGGCACATGGAGCAGTTCAGGGCATCTGGTTTTGCTCTCTTATGATACCTGTGTTTGTTCGTTATTGTTTCCCTTTTCCTGTGATCAGCGTAGTCATAGGTACTCTTAAAAATGTATCCACTTGAAAAAATACAGTATGCACACACAACACAAGAACCAGTGAGATTTTAAGAGTGTTTAAATATGTGTGTCAGGAAGAACATTTCCAGAAAAGGGGAACAGTAAAAAGGGAATGATATTGCTGAGCAGGAAAGAGGATTGAGAAACAAGAAAGAAACAGATTGAAACCGAGGGCGTTCTTCAGTTCGGCTCATTTTTCTCAGTTGTTTATCATCCCAGCCACAAATCATGGCCAGAGAATACGTTTGGTGAGACCTCATCACATAAAACACGTCCTTTTTCTGATCACTATATCCTCTCTATTGAATTTTCTCTAAAAAATGACTTGCCTTTTCTCTAGTCTTAGAGGGAAAAGTAGGTCTGATTTCCCACTTATTTAGTAGCTAAAACAGACAAAACTTATTTTCTTTTCTTCTTTTGCATTTATTTTTATAAGCTGTAAGTGCCTGCTTCTCAGTGAAGAATTTTCTTAGTTGGTCAGAATTTTTTTACGATACTGTTATTTTGCGTAGTGTGGCATTTCTAAGTTCATTTTTGTCTTAATACAAAAATAATATATGTAGAGAATCTTCTTCAACATGCAAACAAACAAAAATAAGAAAACTAAAATCACAAAAATCAAAACGTCCCTAATAATCTCAATCAAAATTGCTGGTATGTTCTGTCTTTTTTGTTTGTTTGTTTGTTTCCTGTTTAATGATTATAGGGCTATTTTTGAGGGAAGGATTCCACCCATTTTGACATTGCATATTTGCAGATGCATGTATCTACACATTAATGCTGCAGGATCTATATGAGGGAATAATTTTTTTAATGACTAGAATATTTAACCAGAAAATATCTGACATATGCAGCCTGTGCTCAGCTTAACGGTGCCCTGGTGAGAAGCAGCCGTCGACGCTGTCACTTCTGTGCACACACACACAGACACTCATCCATCATGAATATTTAAAATTCAATCATTAGGTGCAGTAGAGGTGGCGGCGGCATATTTGTTGCAACTGATCAGCCACTAATGGTTTAAAAACTTAGAAATTGGGAGCTGCTTTTGTCAATTGAAGAGGATTATTCCAAGCCACTGAAGCTCCTTGTCAGAACGGAAAAGTGTATTAAAAGAGATGGGCTTGCACACCCCAGGGTCGCTTACAATATATAATTTACTAAGCACACATGCTTCAGAGAAAAATGGATCAAACGGATGAGACGGGAGGTCCCTAAAATAGTCTCCTGCCCAGATCAAACGCACTGACAAGTAAACAAACAAAATATTCTGAATTCTGTTTCCTCCTGAGTCCCACACAGACAGAGATTCCTGGTTACAAGGTCCCTGTGCCTTGTGACTTAGGCTTGGCACTCCTCCAGATGAACTTTCCTTTTCAAGCAAGCCTTCCACAATAGAAGCAGCCTTGTCTGCCATTGTCACAATAGTCAGGTGAAGTCTGTTTTCTTTCATTACCAGACTTTGGGGATCAACAATGAGGCCTGGTCGGAAACTGTGTCTGACGATTCTGTTTTCTGTGCTTAATTTGAACAGTCCACCGGTACAGTCAGCTTCCTAGCGCTAACCACAGCACTGTGTCTCTTAATCATTCCCAACTCCAAATCACGCTCACAGGGCTTTGTACACAGGCCCAGAAGAGGTGTTCCAGCTTACCGAACGCCTCCTCACCACCTGAGCTGTCAGGAGCACAACAGTATCAGGTATGCGTGGAGGCACGTTTCAAACAGCAGGTAATCCCTTACGACTCTTGCAGGAACCACTGAAATACAGTTTTACGATTTGCTCAGCCGATTGAACCAGTGAGTGATCTTGTTCTTCTGGTCTGTCCTCATCACCCAACTTTCTACACTGACCTGGACTAATATCTGTACTGACACAGGAGACAAGGGTAGTATATGTAGTTTTTTTAATGTTCTGATTTTACACAACCTGAATAATGGAGAAAGGAGAGAGCGAAGAGACTAAGAAAGGAAGGAGAGAGGGAAGAAAGGAGGGAGGGAGGGAGGGAGGAAGGAAGGAAGGGAGGAAAGGAAGGAAGCAGGAAAGGCAGGAAGGATTTGTCATGTAGTGAAATTTGTGCCCATTTGCTCGTCAGTTATAGCTCTGCTCCATCACCTCATCCCTGGCCTGCCTCTATTCAGAAAATCCTACGTGTGAACTGTGAAAATCTAATTGAATGATGTGAGAAAAAGCAGATCCATCCAGTCTCGTTATACTGTTTTGTCTTTCTCCAGCCCCACCCCCACTGCCTTTCTTCTAACCAGAGCTGTGACATGAGTCAGCAGTCTCATGGGGGAAACCACACAATTTTCCTCCAAAATATCCAAACGAATCACCTTGATTTCCTAATTTATAGAACATCCTGATAAAGCCACACGGTAAGTAGTTTTAAGTATAGAGGAAAGGCAAAAATGTTTAAATGGAGCTATATTTTATGGACTGTAACTGCGGAGCCATAAACTGATGATTATTTTAAAATGCATCTTCGAATATAAAATAATATTTAAACTATTATTAACTGACCATTTATTTCTTAAACTATTCCTCTGACAGACAAAAACATGCTCAGTTTGGTGAAATAATATGGGTAGTTAAATAAAAATAAGGTGAGGTGCTAGCCGATTATAATCGAGAGCTTAGGGTGCAGAGCTCCTGGTAATGTGCAGGAAGGGAAATTAAGGCACAAGCTGATCTTCCAAGGATTGCATAAAGAGTCAGCCACCACGCTGGAGCTGATGACTTTTTGTCATTGTTGGGCTGTCACAAATCACCGTAAGAGAGTTTGCTTGAGGCATTTCAAACCCTGCATTCTCCGCTTATATGAATATTGGGATTTCCTTCTGCTCCTAAAACTATGTGCTAGACTGAAAAGTTGAAGATCAACATTATCCTGATCAACCTCACTCTGACTCAAGATTTACTTAACCAGCTGTAATTTGACTACTGCACAGATTCAATCTGCTGGGCAAATAAAAACCATTTTGAAAATGACCTACCTATGTATTTATTCAGTTTTGTATTTCAGAGTTATCATAATAATGGATGTAAGAGACGGTGGTACCAATGATGCTATTATCTGCCACTTACCATAGATTTATAAATGGGACTACAAAAGAGGAAATACAAAATCGTATCATATGTGAAAATAAGAAATCACATCATAAATGCTTCCGTTCCTATAAGCATCTATTTCCAATTCAAAAACATTGAGATGAGTAAAATTGTATGCATAGTAGCTTCCCGCCTTCTCTTGGTCTCAGGCCCTCCTAATTCCTGATACCACCTACTGTGTGAGATCTGGGTTCAGTCATAAAAAGAATATGGGCATTAGCTGAAACCATCTGACACCTCTATGTTCAGATAGGAACTTACACGGCAAAATACGACTTCCTGACACTTACCTAGTTTTTCTAACTTCCATTCCTACCTGGCTATATCTTCCACTTCGACCTGATTCAGACACCCGCCCGCCCCCTTAGGTAAAGGCGCACTTTTCTATTTTCATTCATGATGTGTAAGTTCTTTCCCGTGTCTGTGTTGGGGCCCCTCTCGTCTAATGCCTCCCTCTTCTCTGCTGCCCTCCCCGCTCTGCCTCTCCTCTTCTTGCTGCTTTGACACGTCCTCTCTGTTGGACACAGAACCCACACACGTGTGCTCTTCCAGATATCCGCCCTCAGGATTCGACTCTGGGATTCATGAGGCCTGAGTGACTAACTGAAAAGTCAGCACCGTGACCTCTTCTTGAAAAAGACAAAAGTCCCCTCCAGGAGAAAAGCCCTGTTGAGGACACAGAGAAGGAAAAGAGGGGAGTAGTGTGGGCCAGGATCAGACTAAGCCAGTGACAGGCCCTCCGGTCTCTGCGTGCTGCCTGCCCCTGAGCTTGAGCTCTGGGCTGTCTGTGCTCTCATCCACCTTTACACCGTGGCACGGTTGATGGCCCGCACACTTGGGTTGTTCCTCTGTCCCACCCACAGCCCCACAGCATGGGGAGGAGGGGTCGGCTGCAGCCATGGGAGGGCACAGCCTGCGATGGAGAAGCGGAGACTGCACAAGGCCCTGGGTCGCTGCTGCTCTGACAGCCTCATGGTCACGACCCGTTTCAGATGCGTGGACAGTGATTCTGCAGCCTGTAGAAAACGCACCTGGTCTCAAGAGAGAGCAAGTCCACCCGTGCTCTACGCTGCCAAGAAGCCTGCCTGGCTTGGTATGGTGGCACCCACACACCTGTGCCCAATGAACAGGATAAAGGTACCAGAATGCCACCAACATCGAAATGGTGGCATCCAGTGAATTTTCATCTCAGTTAAGGTGACCAGACGTCCCGCTTTTGGCGGGACAGTCCCAATTTTTAACAATTTGTCCTGCGTCCCGCGGCGTTTTAAAAAAGTCCCGATTTTTGGAAAGAATGCGCGACAAGCTCGGGAATGGCAGGAGATAGACCCAATTTTTAATCAAGAACCTCCTCCCCCCGGTCAATGGTGTCCCGCTTTACCAATGTTAAAATCTGGTCACCTTAATCTTAGTTCAATAGCGTGACCAGAAGGATGTTTCCATTACAACCACCACATGGGACACTGAGTGCCTGCTTAGTGAAGATGCTCCTGTTCTTCGTTCCAGCAAGTTCTCATTCTTCTTGAAGTTGTTGTCTCTCCATGAAATTGTGCCCCAGGGGACTCCGATAGTGTGCGTAGGGACTCAGCAAGGGGAAGGGTGTGGGACAAGCTGAGCCCAGTGCACACAGAGGTGCAGCAGCTGCAGACTTCCACGGCAACCTCACCTCCCGTATCAGTTGTGAATTTGATAAATGCCATCCTGAAGAGCAATTGATTTATTAATTAGCTGATTCAGAATGTTCTTAGGACTCATTTGGGACATGGAGTCATTATAATTTAAAAATGTCAGCGCAGAGCAATGGAAGACGAAATGGCACCTCCCGGGGGCCGGGTGGGCAGAGCGGTCTCCTTTGGAAGGTGAGGGTTTCTCCGTGGCCATCATGCCGCCCACAGGAGGTCGTCTGGTCAGGCCTCTGAGTGAGGTCTCAGGAAAGGAGGGCAGGTTCCCACCAGGAAACAGCCAGGATCCAGCCTAGGGCGGGTCCAGACCCAGCAGGAGAATTTGGGCTATTAAACTCAGATAGTAGCTGTTCATTTAGAAGACACAAACAAATTAAACTTTAGTTTAGGAGTGACTTCTAGAAAAACTCCAACTGTACCTCATTACCTGTATTTATGACTAGGTTGTCCATAAATTTCTTTCTGATGAAAGATTTGATGAGCTGAGAAGCTAAAAATATGGGCTCAAGTAAATTATCATGAATGTTAATTAGCCAGGGTTTTGTTTTTATGTTGTCTTTAGACGTGGGCAGTTCAGACTTAACAGTAAGTTGACGTTGTAGTTTTTCAAACATTATACTCTCTTGTCATGGGGCTAGGTAGTAAATCTAAAATTGCGATGTATCACATTATTGTCGAGTATGTTTTTTAAACATGAGGATGTGTACCCAGAAAGGTGATGTGTCCTAGTAACAGACTCACCTCTGGACACAAGATTAGGGTGACCAGACGTCCTGCTTTTGGCAGGACAGTCCTGATTTTAACAATTTGTCCCGTGTCCCGCGGCGTTTTAAAAAAGTCCCGTTTTTGGAAAGAATGCACGACAAGCTAGGGAACGGCGGGAGATAGACCCAATTTTTAATCAAGAACCACCCCCACCCCTCCCACCCCACCCCGGTCAATGGTGTCCCGCTTTACCAATGTCAAAATCTGGTCACCATACACAAGATAGGCATAGTGTTTCTGTTGTAGACTCAATTTTATAGTAGCCTGGGGAGTTGGGTTGGGGAAATACGGTGATTGCTAGAACCACATTATCAGCTGAATACACCTAGGGCTTTGGGGAAGAACAGGTGTCATGAGTTCTAGTTTGAGGCCTGCTTTTCCTTTAGAGGGAGGAATTGGTGAAAGTATTCTCAACTAACAGAAGTCACTTGTTTACTGTGTTAAACTTCGCTCATGGACAGGACCCCAGATAGCATGAAAGCTTCCTAAAGACCCAGCAGCTGCAAAGAGCACTGTAGTAACCCCAAAATAACCAGAATCCCCTGGTATGTCACATGGGCTTATTGCTCACAACAGCATGAAGCGCTTGGAATGGAATAAATGGGCAAGGACTTTGAAAGTCAGATGGACCAAGCTGTGAGTCCAGCCCTAGCGGGGTGGTTTTGAGCACGTTGCTCAATTTCCTTATGCTTCCCTTTCCTCAGCCCGTGTGTGTGCATGTGTGTGTGTGTGTGTGTGTGTGTGTGTCTAGATATCCTACCTCCTAGGATCCTAGAGATTAGTAAAAAGATAATGTGTACAAAAATAGCTGATACACAGTAGGTACTCAGTAAATGCAAGTTCTCTTCCTTTTTTCAGATGTGTGATATAGTCACTTACCTTTTCTGTACTTTCGTTTCTTTGTACAGAAAAGGAGGAGTAATAATGTTAACACACATCTGTTCTTCTATTAAAAAACCAAGTACTTTTGCATCAATAAAACCACCCTCCCTTCTTTTCAACTCCCCTTCCTTGTTTGCCATATTTCCAACCGCTCAGCTTCCTTCCAACGAGGACTGCAGCCTAGTGCCTTCCCAGTGCATGGGCTGGGCTGCATCTGTGTGGCGGTGACAGCGGCGTCCTCCCAGGGGATGCCTCGTCTGCAGGTACTGCCCCCGGCCTGCAGTGAGCTCGGGACCTTTTATTGATCTTCTGTGCATCTGGCTCCACAGTGATACCAGGAGGGATGGAGGTGGCTGGCCCTGGACCGGGTCCTGGACAAATAAATGTGTTAGTCAAAGCCCTTTCGTGACATTGGTTGTCTGCAGCCCAGGTAGCACTGCGGAGGGTAATTAGTTCTCTTTATTGGAGGGAACCTCAGGAAGCTCTGACCTGCTTGCCGGTGGATACATGCACAACGATTCTGTTAGTGCAGCTGTTACACGCTGCCTTTTCATCATGCTAATGGGCCTCCTGCTGTAAGAAACGTAACTTCCTATCACTGGCGCCAAGCAACACCTATCACACAAAGCATTGTTTCTTCTCACTGCTGATAAGTGTGACTTGTGCAGACCAGCAAGAAGGTGCGCGTTTTTATCTGCTAAGTGCACAGCGCTTGTAAAAAACCGGCAGTGGCCTTGTTACCACTTGACATGACACTGGGTTGAGCTGTTTACACTGACACGCGGCTGCACCCTGTTAGAGCTGCAGCCGGGGGTCCGGTTCATTAGCGAGCGCCAGCACCAGCACCCGTAGGGAAGCGGCTTCTGTCTGGTGGGGTTCTCTCTGCTCCCCTGTGGGAAGCAGCCAGGCAAGGAGCCTGCCTCTTGGAATGGGTGACTTTCATTTCTTTGTTGTGATGATTTGAGAAGCCCTGTTTATTCTTTGACCATATGTGGAGAAAATGAGAGAGAAAGGCCTGGCAACAGCCTTCGCCCCAGTGAAGAGGAAAAGGAGCATTGGGTGGGCTGTGCACTGCCTTTCTCTTGGCTGACGTGAGGTTTTCTCTGCCCAGGAGGCTGCAGAGCAGGAGGGAAATGCATGTGTCTTTCTTGCCACAGCAAACGGTGCTGAGAAGCAGAGGTGGATTGGGTGAAACTTGATACTTAGTCCTTTGTTTCCTTTTTCCTCACTATGTTGTGAGCATGGCCTTGATAGAGTTGGTGGCTAGACTGCCTTATATTGCTTGAAGCCACGTACATAGCTTTTGAGTCTAGTGTAGTTATCCTTCAGACATTTAGGAAATGGAAGGTGGTATTCCAGAATTCTGGATTTATTTTGCAATCACCGGGGCCCGAGGAGTTGCTGATCACCTAGAACAGCTAGAGGGTCCATCACATCGAGAGTGGGAGCCCAGGCCTTCACTCTCACCAAGCACAACTCCCTGTCTGTAATCCACGTGCACGGGAACGCGTGTGACAAACGAGAAGCCACCTGTGCAACCGTCTCCCGTAACATGAGGACCGTCCGGCACCACTCCACGTCGTGCTAGCATGTCTCACACCCTGTTGTCACAGCTTCTGTGTGTGACAAGCAGCAGAGGCTCCTTTCCACCGCTACCCTGCCATAAGGCTGTCAGGATAATTAGTGCACTTCCTTGGGTTAACACCACACCCACTTTGAAAAGCAACTTATCATTTTGCCCTTGCCCTCGGAGACCAGATCACTGCATCTGTCAAGAATATCCCTGGCCGGGCCTTTTCTTTCTGGCTGCTGCTGCTGTTTACATCGCACTGTGGGTTCTTCTGTCTGAATGATTCTTACGAGGTCACGCCGGGAGACATTTGGGCATTTTCCTGAAGCGCATCCTGTGACATAACCGTGCCACCAAATCACGAAGCTCTGAGAAGTTTTACCAGGATCCAGCGTGGCGTTCTCAGGCCAAGCATTGTGATGCTCCCTTTGCAAGTCCACTGTCGGGTCAGCCTGGCCTGAGTCCACCAGCTGCTCTGTGGAGAGAGCCCACCCGTGAACTGTGTGATCGGGGCACCTCGTTGTCCTGTATGCCCAGCACACAGCCATCAAGGGGTCTTTTCTCCAGGCCCTGGGATGCTGCCCAGAGCTTCCGGGCACAAGGAGAGACAGATGTGCATGGCGGCCTAACACTCATACACACGATGCTTTTCTGTCTTCGAGGCAGCTTTGGACACCTTTCTATTCACCTTGACTTACACAGAATAAGTCACACACTCTTTCCAGGGGTTTGGTGCTGGAGTGGATTCTGGGTGCTTCTCTCCACCGCTCCTCTTCTCAGCCCCTCCCCACGGGCTCCCCTTCACATCCACCATCTCCTCATCTCTTTGCAGGTCATTTATAATCAGCAGTCATGGTGTACAGGCCTCATTAGTGATATAGCCATTCCTTCACTGCTTCAGAAATAATCATTTAGAAAAAAATGCACGGTTTCCTTCCCTGGAGAGCCCATGAGTGATGAATTTATTTCAGTTTGGCTGGCTTGGCTGTCTTGCTCAGCCTTATTTCCATATTTATTTCAGCAAACAATGCCGGGTGGGAACGCGAAAACACATGCAGGGTGGCTACACGGGATGCAGAGCTCCTCCCGAACACCGCTCCTCCTGAGGGAGGGGCCCCCGGCGTGCCAGCAGCAGTGCCCTCCATTTCCACAACAGAATAGAGCCGCTGCACGGAATGGGGTGCTGACCCGCTCGTTTGTGAGCGTCTGTGTTTGAACAAGAAGGGGCAGCATGCCCAGAGCAATGGATTCTTAGCCCCCATTTGGGTCAAGAGTGTCCCCCGAGCGCTGGAGCCCTTGAGCCCCCTGCTCTTGGAGGATCTGATGTGTGTGACGATGGACAGCCTTGAACTTTCTGTGCCAACGGAGATCCGGACGCTGTGTCTGCTTCTCTTCAAGCTGACCTCGTTCCTGTGAGGAGGGGGGAGGGGCCGCAGGCCCTGTGACAAGGAGCACTGACAGCAGGTTCTAGGCGGCACAGGGTATCCCCCAGCCGGACTTGCAGAGGTGCCGGCCACCTGGCTTCCAAGAATCTGCTGTCCTAAAAGACTTCGCAGTCTCGCTGAGAGTTTGGCAAAGGCTTGGCCCTGAGCCCACCTGAGTTTTTTAGGGTGAATGTTTTCAAGTGACTTCAACCCCAGGACTTTGGAAATCTCTTTACAGTGATGTCACTGACACTGTGTCAGCCGGACAGGCAAGCCACAGGACCACCATTAACCTCACCATTACAAGCTGAGGAAGACAGGCGCATACCACATCTTGATTCTGTGGGGATGCTTCGAAAGTGGCAATTAGTGTTTAATAAGAATAATAAGAATAATAGTACTATTACTAATAAAATTTTTCTGTCCTACAGTGAAAGGAACTAGATGTGCAAAACAGTATCTTGTCCTAAACATAACATAACATAACACTGTTTATCCTACAGAAAATTTAGACAGTACACCCATTCCACAAGAGAAAGAACAGGAGAAGCAAATGAGTAGAAGAAACCAGGAATAACAATTTTTGATTCAGGGAACCTGAACAGCGACACTCCCACAATGTCCTTTTCCCAGAAATGTATTTTACTACTCTCAGGATCCCTTCTTCTAAGAAAGGTATCTTGCTTTTCCCAAATTGGTTCATGGGACAAAGCAAGGGTGATCTCGGTGAAGAAAAAGAAGTATTGAACAATATCGAATGGATACTATCTTCCCCCAAATTATACTCAAAAATGTGACTAGCCAGGAGGGACTCTCTGTGGGGAAGGTAAATACCTATGAGGCAGGGGAAATACTGCTGAACTGCAGTATTTTTTTTTCAGAAATAACCCAAAGAAGAAAGTTAAACTCTAGCTCCTAGTTGAAAATCAATAGTAGATTCACATACGTGTTAACGTCAGTATTAGGAGTAGCCTTGGAAGCAAACAGAAGGGGCTTGGAAGATGGGCCCATTCTGGGCAGCCTCTCCCACGGTGATCAGGGGAAGGAGATCGCCTCCCTCTATGAGCATCCAGGCTGTTCCCTTCTGGGAGCAGAATCTAATACTGAGAGCGCTCGGCTTCTCCTCCATTCTTCTCATCTCATGCAGGCAGGACAGTGTGGCTGTTTTTATTGCCCTCGCAATTAATAGCGTGACAACATCACTGTAGGTGCAAGGTAGGCCTTACCCTGTCCAAGAGAGCTGTGTGCTCTTGAAGAAAAAGCAATCGCCTTAGGGATGGGGCGGGGCTTCCTAACTCTTCAGCCAATTAAAGGTCTGCAAGCACCGCCTACCTTTTGGAGAAATAGTTGAGTCGTAAGAAAAACAGTGTTGTTTTGTAAGTGACAGTCAGGATGTATTCCACCAAGAGCAGAGTTCATCCGAGCTCTTCTCCAGCATGCGTTCCCGGGCCGGTGGAGAAATGAGCAGGTGCCAGGCAGCTGAGACCGACCCCGGGCCAGGCTGTCGAAGGAGGGGGCTGCATGCACCACCTCACTAGGCTCCTGGGGCTTGCTCCCTGGAACTGCGGTATCCCACTTTTAATTGGTAATCTGACCCCCCCCCTAAATGTGGCATGAAGACAGAGGTTGATAACTGAGTCAAGTTGAGCATCATGGCTGTTTTGGATTAGAAGTAGTTCTCATAACAACCCTCTGAAGGTATTTTCTATCACCAGCCTAGCTCTTGCTGATGGAACTTTTTACTGTATCGTCTGTGACTTTATTGTATTGATGAGGTTCTCCCAATTGCCTGTTAAATTTATTTTTTCTCTTTTACTGATGATTTGGCGAATGGTAAGAGCGTGAAGCAGACAAATTGGTTGACTAGCTGAAATGTGGATATTTCTCTGGTCTCTGTAACACCTGTCTTCTCCTGTATGTGTTCATCTGTTTATGTATCTATTATTTTGGTGCATTTTATAATGTGGTGCATCTATAGGAACTTCTGCAGAAGCAAGGAGGCAGAATGGTGAGCCTCGCCTCTTCTCCCTATTTCAGCCCGAGCGCTGAGCTTCCCTAGCAAGGTTCTGTGTAATCTTCTCTCCCTCACAGAACCCCCAACAGCACCTTCTAGCAGCCCCAGGTCCCCACACCCGGGCACCCCATAAAAGCATGTTCCTAAATGTCAGCTCTGTGAGTTCGAAGGTTATTCCCTTTTCCATTATATAGCTGGAATTGTTCTTATAACCTTTGCGTTTAGATTTGCTTCTTTGAACCACAAAAAAAAAATTCCTTCTTCATGGAAATAATACTTGACTCTTTCGTTATTATAAGAAGGAACTGAAGGGCCCTGTCAGGAAAGTTATGTTAAACTTTGGATAAGGGACAGCAGGATGTGATAAAAAAAAAAAAAACAACAAAACTTTCAAATGACAGTTAGGAAAACTGGGTTCAAATCAAGGAGCTGACACCCTTGCTATTCACTGTGCCTCAGTGAGGACACTGAGTAAAAATGGGGTTGGTCCCCACTGGTAAAGTGGGGGGTCAAATACATTTAAGGCTAAAAGGAGCCTTAAAACTATTTCCCAGACTGTGAACATGCAACACGATCCAGGGGTGTCTGTGTGTTGCCACACACTGCTGGAGGTACTTGCAAACCCAGTCCAGGACTAGTCAGAATTTTCTATAGCAACCCATAGATTCAGAGCTAGGAGGAATACAGCAAGAACCAAAGTCAAACCAGTCTTAGGGCCCCCCAGGTAATAAATGAAAGCTGAACTCACGCATCTTTGGTCAGTCAGCAGCGTTCACTGGACACTTAGTACTTCTGGTTTATCGTCAGGCACCCTGAAGCCTAAGCTAACACTCACTCACTCCCAAAACACAGGACAGAAATATACCGTTATTTTTTCATGCATAAGATGATACTTTTGTTTGAAATTGTTAGATCAAAAATGGGAGGTCGTCTTACCGTGTATTGGTTTCTTAATGTTGGGTTAGAAAAAAAGGGATCATCTTATATACAGGGGCATCTTATACACAGAGAAAACAGCATTCGTCCAGACCCCCAGGGTGCTTGAGCATGGTGCTGATACAGGGGGTCTTCTCTGCGCTGAGCTAAAGGGGTCACCTCTCTCCCTTAGCCTCTGCTCTGGGCGAAAACTTGTACTTGAGTTGAACTTTAGTTAACGTGAGTTAAATCCAAATTACTATGCAAGAACATGCATCAGCTAAAGGGAGTCCCCCCTCCCACCCCCACCGGTCTGATTCCCCTGTCCCTGTAACTGGGACTTTTGCCAAAACTGTTTGCTTCCTCACCCAACCGGAGAGCCAGGCCTCATTTAAGATTCCTTGGCCCTTGTGAACGGAACCATATTAACTTCTGGGAGTAAACATCAAATAGGGGCTCATTTCACATTTCACACCCTCGCTCCAACTACTTAATGATTCCCCCAATTGCCAGAAAGGGCGGTGGCCAATAGAGTTGTTTAAATTACTTTGACTCAAAAGTAGGAGAAGTTCCAGAGCAATGATATGTTCCACGAACTCTGCTTTCCCCCTTCCCTGCACCAACCCCACTAATATCGGGCAGAATATTTAGAGCCCTTTGCAGCATCAGCGTCACTTTGAAACTTGTTAGAAATGCAGATGCTCAGGCCCCACCCAGGCCCTCCCGAACCAGAGTCAGCGATGATTGTGACGCATCTTCGGGCTTGGAAAGCAGTGTGTTCCAGAGGGCACTGGCTGGTCACGGGGAGCCCCAGGCTTTAGGGCGGGTGGCACCGTGTGTCTCTAAGACACAGGCTGCGCCTGGTGGCAGCGGCAGGTAGAAGCCACAGGGTAACCCTCCCCTCCAGAGAGCTGCCAGATCTTTCCAGCCAGCCATTGTGAGCCACAGATGAGAGCATTGTTCCAGGGCGAAGCAAGATCGATGCTTAACCACACCCGGAACCCATCATATCATCAGTTGTGTAATGTAGATTCCAATAGAAGGGTAAATCCTCCCACAGAAAGTTTTGGTGTAGGAATGAAGAGAAGTGTCCTATTACAACCCGCAGTGGATTGAAGTCTCGTTTCTAAACGGCAGTGTGCTGTCTTTCCCGTTGTTTTCCTTGTACCTATCACCAAGTCACATCAGCGGGTTCGGATTTGTGTTAGGGCAAGTTTGAATGTCAACTGAACGCAGGGAGAGCGTCTTCTTTTTTCTTCCCTTCCCACCCAACTCCTTTCACTGATTGCTTTCCTCTTAAAAATCCTTAGTGTGGATTTCTTCCCACTCCAGTAGAAGCCCGCCCCCACCCACCATCCATCAGAGACGCTTCACTGTAATGCGGAATCCCTGTGTGAGCGTGGGTACTGCCATTCCCTTCTCTAAAGAGCTTCTCCCAATAGCCCGACCTCCCCGCATCACTAGCCTCACCCTGGTTCTGACCAGCTGCCTCTTTTTACAAGCCCCTGGGGACGCGGCAAATGGGCACATCGGGTTGTCCCCAAGCCACCGTCCTGGGGGGATGAGGATGGAGAACAGTAAGCGACCAAACCTTGGCACTGCAGTCCTTGAATCGGAAGGAAGAGCAACAGCTACGAGATCCAGTGCTTTCCTCTTAAACTTGGGGCCTCTGGGCTTGGAGCCGACACACACGATGTCTCGTCCTATTCCTTCCACCAGGACCGCGGCGGTTTTGCCCGAAAGCGTTATTTCCGGGGCTTCCTCCTGTCTTTTCTCTTTCCCCTTGGCTGCTCCCCTCTCCTCCCGCCCCAGCCTCCACTCTCTGGCTCTCCCACTCCCCAAATCGAACATGTACAGATTTTACGGTTCACTGGAGAATAAGTGGCTGTCATTTCACAGACGGGCCAGGATGTAATTAGCCACAATGCATTGGAGTAATGGAACAGATGTCTCTTTGTAAACTGAGTTTGCTGCCGAGCACTGCGTGTGTGTGTGACCTACTGACAGCTCCGGGCGATTCCCCACTCCCCCACCCCCACTCCTGCCCTCTTTCTTTCTTCGTCTTCCTCTGGCCCATCTCTGGGCACCCCCAAGCCAGGAGCTGGGCCACTTGAGTGCGTGCATCTTGACTGTTTTTGTTTGTCCCCCTGTGGTGCCCGGGCTCATTTCTGCTGCTTGAAAGGCGACGGGTGACATGACGAAGAGTGCGTGAGCCGTACCCCCACTGACTGATGCAGTCGTTCACAACAGAGAAGGTGATACCCCTCTTATGAGATAATTGGCAGTTTCAAGTTGCACTTATTACTGGATGATAAGACGCCAGCAAAATCGTAAATTACTGCTACCCTCTCTGGCCTGTTGTTGTTTTCTTAGCTAGATGTAAAGGAGACACATCTCCCTTCTTCCAAGGTTGTTGTTTAAAATTTAAAGGAAGAGCCCATGTCGGTCACAGAAGGATGAGACATACAAATATCAGATACTTAAACTTACTGTCAAATAACCTTTACGATCATGTGTTTACCCAGATTGCGCAATCACATGGGCCCCTGTTTCTCTACACGTTTCACTTTAATGTGAAGATCTTCCCTTATATTAAATATATATATATATGTTTTTAAGTAATAACTTCTGTACACCCTCACTTTGGAGGCTAAAGGTTTAGTATGAAAACAACAGGCAAAATTCCTGCTGTATTTACTGTTTCTTCTCTCTCCAGGGAGACAAGAGGTACAGACAGTAACTACATCCAACGCCTCCTGCACATTGGGAGGAAAACAATCCCGATTAAAATATGTGGGGATCCGTTCCCGGAGACGGTGCTGGGCTTTGTTCCTCAGGCTCTCATGTTCGGTTTGATTGATTTTTTTTTTTTCCTCCTGGCCACATGTTCAGCATCTCGGCTCCGGCCACAGACAGGAAGAGGCAATCCCAGGCTCAGGTCTAAGGTTACGCTCCAGTGTGTTCGTATATTCGGTCCCTTTGTCAGGTGAGAAGTATTCTTCTGGTTCTCACTCGGTCTCTGGTCCATCCTTCTGGCCATTGCTACATAGCACGCCTGCATCAATACTCAGGGAGTGGTGTCTAGTTATCGGGTGGGAAAACCAACGACAGTGAGACAGGAGCCTCGTATTCTGAAGACTGTCTTCAGGACCTCTTGGGTCTGGGTTTGGGATTTGGTGGCAAAGAATCCTAAAATGTTTTGTTAAATCGGATTTTAAATGTTGATTGTTTTTCCCAAATCAGGACTCATTTGAGCTTTTGAAAATCATTAAAAATTCAGGACAACAACCTGAAGTTAATTTTTACCCTGAGGATTTTGTAATAAGTAATAGGTGGGAGTAGGTCTCTGGTGTGTGGAATTGATACTTCTCCTGGCTTAGCAACAAGTAATTGGACACCTCCTCCCCATGCCCTCACCGAGGGTCCCTGGCCTAATGAAAGCTGAAACTGCCCCTACTCTCTGAGGGTTTCTGGTGATCGTGATGGTGTTATGAGCACAAATACGGAAAAGAAAACTTCTCAGTTGTTTGCTAATCTCCTTATAGTTTAGCAGCCAGAATGTGGAAGACCCAATGCTAAACAATCCATCCATATCTCTTTTGTTGTTTTTTGGTTCCATAACTCAAAGGAACCCTTTGAATCCTCAGCATACATGATCAAGTTCCCTTGTTCATATGATCACATTGGAGTGATTTCTGCTTCCTGACTAATGCCGCATTGGGATCAGCCCCAGATTTCGTCGGAAGTCCGTGATTGCCCACGGGATCACATTGGCATGCCTCCTGGAAGAAAACCATGCCTTTTTTTTTTTTTTTTATCTTCTTCAAAGACAGGCACAATATGCAAAAATAGTTGGTGATTATTTTAACATAAACTGGATTTCCAGAGATGTCAATTGCATGGTGTCATTGGTTATTTTGAAATTACAGATATCTGATACAGCCAGGATTTATTGCTGTTTTATAGAATCTGTGAGTAGAAAGCATTGTCGAGGTCACCGAGCTCAACCTCTTGCCAAGGGCAGGAATCTCCTCCAAAACCCTCTGTCACGATGGCTGCCGAGTCCTTGTTATTCATTTTCATTTTTTTGGGATACAGAATGATTTGAAAGTCCTTCCTTGCGTTCAGCTGAAATCAATCTCCATATGGCCTCCTCCTTGTTCTTAAGTTGTGACACAAGCTCAGTCTACCCCCCCTCCCTTTTATTTTTCATACACAGCCTCTAGAGAACTAACAAAAGCTTTTATATTTCTCTACCTTCTCTTTCCCAACGTGGGCATTCCCAGTGCCTTCTGTTATTCCTTACGTATAGCGTAAGGTGACCAGATTGTAACATTGGTAAAGCGGGACACCATTGACCGGGGTGGGGGGGGGGAGGGTTCT
Source organism: Craseonycteris thonglongyai (assembly GCA_004027555.1). Taxonomy (NCBI): domain Eukaryota; kingdom Metazoa; phylum Chordata; class Mammalia; order Chiroptera; family Craseonycteridae; genus Craseonycteris; species Craseonycteris thonglongyai. The sequence continues at coordinate 80,834 of PVKE010000287.1, forward strand.
TGATTTAAAATGTGGTCTATCTCCCTAGCTTGTCATGCATTCTTTCCAAAAATCAGGACTTTTTTAAAACACCGCGGGACGCAGGACAAATTGTTAAAAATCGGGACTGTCCCACCAAAAGCGGGATGTCTGGTCACCCTAGTATAGCATGATTATCTGACCCTTTGTCACAAATCCTCTTTCTGACATGCTTGTAATATCTGTTGTTTTTTAAAATGAGAGTCTCAGATCTATATATAAAACCCCAGATATCATTTGACCAATGCAGAGTTCAATAAAAATTGTCACACTTCGCCTGCAGTCTGAAGGTGTTTGCATCAATTAGAAACCTCAAGTAGTTTAATATAAACCACATTTAGACAAAATTTTCCTAGTGCAGTGTAAGAACACTTAGTTTTAGTGAACCTCTGTATTCAAGTATTAATGCATACCTTTGCTGGCCTGGTAAGATTTGTTTTTTCTTGTAATTGTTATTCTTCCTGCTTACTACACCAGCATACAAATCGCTAATACAAACAGAGCCAAATTCCTTCAGGGGTTGTCCGTCACTACACAGTAGAATCCAGACCCCTTGGTATGTCATCCAACTTCACCATCTGCCCCCTGACAACCTTTGCAGCCTCCTCTCCTCTCCCTCCCTGTCTGCATCCTCTAGTACCCCCCACAGCGGTTCCTTAAACACGGGGCCCTCTTCATGTCTTCACAGGCTATTTGCCTCACCGGTGTTGGGCACACATTATCTGATTCATAAATTTCTCCTGGTCCTTCAAGGCTTAATGCAAGAATCACCACTTAGATCAGACTTGTGTTTCTGTGGAGGGGGGGCAGGGAGACTGAGAGAAGATAATCAGAAGGTACAAATTTCCAGTCATAAAAGTATGTACAAGGGGCGTAATGTACAATGTGATGACTACAGTCTACACTGTTGTATGGTACTTTTGAAAGTTGTTGACAGAGTATATCCCCAGAGTTTTCATCACATGGAAAAGGCTGTTTTTCCTTTTTCTGTTTTTGTACCTAAATGAGAACATGGATGTTAACTACACTTAGTGTGGTCATCATTTCACAATACATGTAAGTCAGACCATGTTTTGTACCTTCCTCTTACACAGTGCTGCCTGTCCATTATAGCTCAGTAAAAGTAGGGGGAAAGAAGGAAAATGCATGAACAAATGGACAGAGTCAAGAAGAGTAGAAATAAAAATATTTTTAGTGAGAAAAAAAAATAGAACCACCTGTTAAAGCTCTGACAGGTGAGAGCATCCCAGAGTGCTCCACACCCCCCTAACCAGCCCTCAAAGCCCATGGTCCATGTGTATTTCTGTTTCCTTTTGTTTTCATATTGCAAAGACTATAATTCGTCAGCAATTAAAATATACTTCAAAGAAAAAAGAGAGTTTAATTGCCTCTTCTGCAAAGCCTTCACCTCCTTGACTCTCCTGCTCCACTTCATCATTGCGACATGTATCGTTTATTATGTTGCATTTATCTGCCGTTCATTTGTTTGGCCTCCCTAGACTTTCAGCTCTTCTTGTTGGTCAGGGTTTGGTTTTCATTTTTTTCTGTGACATTCTACTAGCATTGGGTAAGATGACATGTGTCTGTAGCTCTACAGGTCTAGTAGTACACTGAAAACTCTTTGTTCAAAAGGACAGCCAAAGAACTTAGGTCGAATGCTTCCTCAAGTCAGGACGCCCTGACCTATTAGGTAGTGATGCCACTTATAAAAATAGAAGTGAGCATCAGTGGCTTGTGTAGTTTATTTTTTCCTCCTTTTCAAAAGCTCAGACTAGATCATGGTGTCCTAGTGTCAAGGATTTTTGACCAGCTGAGCATCCACTTACCTGACTATTACAAATACCATCCTGGCTCTCTCTTAAGCTGCATTATAATTGTTTTCGTCTAACTGGTGATGGGTCTGTGATGAACTATAATTGCATATGGGAGCGCACATGGAGGAATAAGGAAAGGTACTTCCTGACTCCCCTTTCACATCCCTACTATGTGCAGGTGTTTCAGACAAGTAACGTCCTGACAGCACTGTGATGATGGAGTGTCATCAGCAGGCCAGGCGTGTTGGTTTCTTCAATGACATGGTCACTTTTTTAAGACTTGACATACCATCACTTATTTTGTTTATTTTGTTTTTTTAAGATTTATTTTATTGTTTTTGACAGAGAGAAACAGAGAGAAGGGGGAGGGCTCAGAGCAGTCTCCATAGTTGCACATCATCAGTTTGCCACATAGTTTCATCCTATACAGGTGGGCAGGGGGCCTCCTGCATTTGAGGCACGCTCCCACAAGCGGGGAGCTGAACTGGTGGCCTCCCACATGGAAAACTTGCCCCAGTGAGAACCAAACTGGGGGCCACACCCCAGTTCAGCCTATGGGTCTGCACGGGCCAGGACAGGGATTCCATCCTCGGACCCCATGGCTGCAAAACGAGCGCTTAACTCACTGAGCCATCCCGGCTTCCCCAACATACCACCACTTGTGTTTATCATCAATTAAATTTCCCTGTATTAGTTACTTGCAGTCACTTTTAAGACAATCACCTCAGCTCAAATTGCCATAGCAAACCCCATAATCTCACCAAATAGAATTATTATCAGCAGTCATCAACCTCATCAGGTCTTCATTAAAGACTCATTTCTCAACCCATTTTAAATTGTGTCTCTGAGTAAGCCATTTATAACCACATTTTGGAAATAGGCACATTATATTTCCATTTCATAAATATGTTTTATTAGTAATGAGCAGTAGAGTATTAGATTACTGTGAGTATTCTCAGCAAAGGTTGGAAAATGTTTAATTAACAACCATATTGGATTGGAAAAAATGACTCTGGGCATATTTCTTCTTGACCAAATTATTGATTGTCTCATCTTTTTCCCCCTCTCGTCCTTGGTAATTTTCAATGCATGCACCTGTCCCAGGGAGGGTATTTCCAAGGGTCTGGGTTGGGAAGCGGAAACCCAGACGATGAAAACTTTCTGGACAGACTTCCCTGTCATGTGTCAGGACCTCCCAGTTCCTGCACCTGAACCCAACCCCTAGATGTGTCTCAGACGCCACCAGCAGCCAGTCTGTTGGTGAACAGCAGTGCTGGGGAGCTTCTCTTTCGTGAATCATAGAGCAGCTAGATTCCCGCTCTGGTTGATGGTACTTGAAATCCAGAGCCACTTTTCCAGTCACCCTTCAAGTGTCTTTAGTTCTGAGAACAGGTAGCATTCTAATTTCTGTGTTCTGATTCAGCCTCACTTTTTAGAACCAGGAAGCCACGGTGATGGTGACACCCTGACTCGTGCTCCGATATTACTAGCCATGGGCCCTTCCAGGTCGGGTTTAGCCCAAACCCCTCTTCACTGTTGGTTTTTAACTAGAGCTTCTGCTTTACTTGATTTTTGTTCTGTTAGGGTTCTTCCATGGTTCTTGTTTTGTTTCACTTGTGTCAGTGCCTTTAGCTTCCTTGTATTACCTTGTATGGCGTGTGTTCTGTTACGTTGAACTCTTATTTTTCCAAGGGCTAGGGCTCTGTGTGGCTGTTCATGTGTTCCTGGACATGTGTGTGTTCTCTGGAAAAACAGACTGAGGGCTGCATGTATGGATGCTTTGCCAACACAGAAGGGCATGAGTTTGTGTTTCAGCCTAAACGCGGGAGCTGTAGCCACCCTAAGCCTGGAGGGCCCGCTGCTCCCCGGACAGTGGGCGACTGTGTCACACTCAGGGAGCCTCCTCTCAGGCTGTCCCCATGCAGATAGTTGTATGAGTGAATAGGAAGAGCAGAAGAAATGTGAGAGTCATGTGACTTCTCCTCCATGATGGATTGCCCACAGCCGTGAAGTTCTAGCCATCCTTAGTGTGTTGTGCAGATACCGTCCCCAAGGTCCCTAGTTCTGGGATTCGTGTTCATGAACGCTTCTAATGTCCTTTCTGTTCACCCAGCAGGTGAGCAATCCCCAAGTTAATAAAAGGTAAGCACACCTACAACTAGCACGAAGAGGCTATATCCAACTGCAAGTTCATACGGTGGGGGGAGAGTAGCCTCTGCCGATGCCCCTGTGGGGGGCTGCGTTGGGGAAATGCCTAAAAGTGGCCGCTGGGGGAGGCTGCTCAAGAGCAACAGAGAAACCCACAGCAAGCCCTTCTCAGATGGGAAGGAAATGGCTTCTCAGTCAGGGGTCCCTTTCTTTGCCTCAGAGACCTGCACTGCCCAGCAAGGACCCAGCCTCACTTAGCCAGCAAGACCTATGGCCCATGCCTCCTTCCTCACACTGGCAGGGCCCCCAGAACCACTTCCCAAGCCGCACCCGGACCCCAGGTTACAAATGAGGATTGCTGTAAAGCCACGGAACTGTAATGTCCTGATCACAGCCGTGATTCCAGAACACGCATGTCCCCTCTTTTCCCTTCACATCTGACTGCTCAGCACTGTTCCTCATTGCCGGTGCCTGTTTGAACAGCTCGACAGCATGCGCAGGTATAAAAGAATGTGCAACTTTTCTTCCCCCTTGAAGTCATTGTCTATATTTAGGTCAGTGACGTGAGGAGAGATGTTGATGTGTTCCGTGCCTGGCGCTGGAAATTGCCTCTCCAGATACGGGAATGGAGAGGCGCTAATGGCATTGCCTTGAGCTCCATGCCCCGCAGCCTGCAGCCGGGGGTGGGGGATCGGCCCCCCAACCCACCCACCACCACTCGGCACCATGTCAGACAAACCCCACCCCGCCTCCCTGAGAGGCAAGGTCGCCAGCAGGTGCTTTATCCTTTACCAGGAGTCCTCACCCCGTGCTCTGCTCTGTCAAGTAGAAAATGCGGCCCAGATAAATCCTGCCCACAAAGGAACTGCGCCTTTTTAACATGCAAACGTTCAGGCAGAGAAAGTAAATAGACATCTCCTCCTTCAGGGAACCAGGAGACAATCATGGCAACCCCCACCCCACCCCCAACACCATTTCCCTCTCTTCCTCCTATTTTAAGAGAAAAATATTCGGATTCCTCACCACCACCACCCATTATTCTTACTTTTTTTTTTTTTAAGGGAGGGAGGGGCTTGCTTTGCATTGCTCTTAAGCCACATCTTTTACCCCGACTTCCTCCCATCTAGATAGGCTTCATTAATTTGATAAGCCGACACCAAACGAGAAGGGTGGTGGTGGGAGGAGGGGGGATTGCAGGAGGGGCTGCCTAGGGGCTGCCCTGAGGTTTTAGAAGATGAACTGCTAATGATGTTGAAGACGTACCTTCTCAGACTGCCTGGTCCCTCTGGAAAATCAGGGTCCTCTTGCACTTATTCTGATTGCACTGAAGAACTGAAAAGCAGGGGCCTGGTCGGGAAAGGAGGGGGCTGAGGGCTGAGGGGGCAGCCAGGAGACAGATGCATCTCCGAGGAGGAATTCAAACGCCCGTCAGTTACACAGCTTGACCTTTGCTTTAACAGGGTATCTGATATTGTCATGCTAAACAGTCGGAAGCTAATGGGGGGGACATAGATTAATTTGCTCGGTCATTTATTTGAACAGTCTTGCCTGATACTTACAAACTAGTGAAATTAGTGTAAATTGGCAATATGAATATTTTTGATCAACATCTGTGACCCTTGAATTCAAACCCGGCGGGATGGAAACCACAGAGCTTTTGACATTTTAGATCTACTCCTTTTCACCACCTTCAGATGGGATAGAAACCGATTATGCCTAAGACAACCATATATAGAATCTGCCCCAGAAGACCCAGTTTCTGCCACGTGTCGTGGTTGGAGCAAAAAAATTATGCATTTGCCCTAATTATACCTGTCAGCGACTGGGAGAAGCCCAAAGATACCCGATTTCAGTATAATTTTATTTTGATTCTCTGTTCTCTTGCATACTTTCCAGATCATTCTCAAACATTTACTGAAAATAAATGTGCAAGGAGGCATTCTGAGACTGGAAAGGCATTTTAGCAAAGACATTTTCTCATTTTAGTTAGGGGCAACATAAGCAATTTGCAGATTTGACAAAAATCTTGAATATTCTTTAATCATTGTTCAAATCCGTGCGCTGGCTTGTTTTGTTTCTGAAATAAATAGTGACGTGTGGGTGGGATGTCAGTGGACATCATTAGTTAAGTGAAAACAACCCGGGCTACTGCCCCCCAGAGTTTCTGCTTCGGTAAATATTTTACTTCCTCCTCAATTTTACCAAGTGACAGTGATTGTTTGGCAGTGCCAGAGCTAACTGCTTTGTGGACTCCAGCAGCCGCTCTGAGCCTGAGGGGCGGAAGGTGGGAGTCAATCTTTCAAATAGATGAACAGGTCTTGGCCTGTGGACTTATCATTTGCTTAACTAGAAGCTACATTAGAATGGCTGATAAGTATTCACTCATTAAACAAATATTTATTGAGTACCTGTTGTGTGCCAGCCACTCTTCTAGGTGCTTAAAGAATATCCATGTGCAGGAAAGCTGAAGACTCCTGGCCTTGTACACCTTGCATTCTAGCGGTTCCGTGGGCACCTCCCTCCTGCTCAGAGCTCATACACAGGCACCAGGATAGGGAGGGCCAACCCTGACACGCAGACACGGGAAGCTGCAGACCCACGTGAGGGGTGACATGAGCAGCAGCAGCCACAGTTTGTCATCCTTGTTGCGCCAACCCTGGCTGCCAGAGCCATTGGTTGTATGTGCGTGTGTGTGTGTGTGTGTGCAAGTGTGTGCATGCATGTGTGAGCACATGTGTATCTATGAAAGAGTCCAGGGTTGGAAGATGGGCAAAGGATGCTTAAGGCCCTCTGTTGGGGTGGAGGGCTGACCTCAGCAGTCCCAGTTCAGTTCAGCATTCTCAGCCAGAGTTTTGGGTTCCTTTTCTGCTTTTTCCAGTAACTTATCATGTAGCCTGCAGTGGGGAAGCTTACCTTTTCCCAACAATGGTCATAGTCATAGAATTACAAGGGACAGGTGTTAACAGTTGGCTGACCTCAGTGACAAGAAATCGTTTACTGATGTTCTAAAGACTAAGCTAGTATTATGAGTTCCTTAACCCCCAGTGGCGTCCCAGAGACCAAGCTCCCACATTCCCAAGCGCCCCCTATATTTAGTCCATTCATTTAGGAACTATGTTTTTTCCCCCCTGCATGTGTTATACACCTGGAGCTGAATAGGAGAAGGGTCAAGGCAAATACCCGCAAGTACTAGACACCTTTTCCTCCTTCTTCGGAGTCAGGGCAGTGCTTTCTGCATCCCTGTGAAGACAATGGCATCGGTTTGGTGGACAAGCAAAGCAGCTAGAGTTCTGGTTATTCTTCCCTATTTCTTAACTGGGACTGAAGTTAGACTCCCTGCCTGATTAGGGTTTGAGATTGAAGTGGGCAGCCATCCTGCCAAAATCCTGATGTCTGTGTGTGCTTCTGCAGTTGCTTTCTGTTTGTTCGTGGTCAGCAAAAGGAAGGAATACATTCAAAGGCGGCCCTGTTTCTGATGGAGCAGATGCTGTGCTTAGGTGTGGAGAGCACTTACCCTGCAGGAACGCCCTGCCCATAGGGTTAGGGCCAGGGAGGGGACTCTTGAGACCTTTCAAATGTGTGAAGCCTGATTCTTTCTCTAGCAAACCTGTTGCCCAGAGAGGCAGAATACTGACACCAGAAACACAGCCCAGCAGCAGCCCTTTCAGCCTCTGATCGCTAGACTCTAGGACCCCTACTCCCTTGTTTGCCACCATGATGGTGATGGTGATGGTGATGGTGATGGTGATGGTGATGATCCTGACTTTCCATTGCTTTACCAACAAAAAAGACTAAAAAAATGCTGTATGAACTTTAGAAACTTCTGGTCCCAGATAGATGCTTTTATCTACTCCCCCAATATTAAAGTTTCACATGCAATGGTGAGCATGGAATTAATAATTTTCAAAAATAAGTACTTCCAGATGCTTACAGTTCATCTGATACTGCGGTAAGTGTTTTAACCCGTTTGATCCCGACACGTCGTTCAAATGTAGGCACTACTCTCCATCACACAGGTGAGAAAAATGAGCCTGCCTCACAGTTATCCAACTACCAAGGTCAGGGCCAGGCTCTGAACTCAGAAGAGCCAGGTTCTAAGGGCTGGGCCAAGTTCACTGCCTCTTCTGCTCTCAGCCTTTTCTGTTCTCCTGGTGGTGGTATTGTGAAGGGTGCGGGGTAGAGGAACAGGGGAGTGATAGACACGCCTTGTGCCAGGCTTTGTTTGTTGCTGAAACACGCGTTTCACAGCCTTTGCAGTAGATAGTTCATCTAATTAACTCAAAGACAAACAGGGATCAGTTCCATTCAGGAAGACAAAGGAATCCATTCGTATAATGATAACAATAGATTTACTTTGATGACAGAAGTTGCTGCTTCCGATCAATTTGAGAATGGGCTTTCTCCTAGGAGCTTTCAAGTACGGTCACCCAGCGTTTTACACATGGGCAATTGGCATTGAACAGTTTAGCAATACGCAGAGAAACTCCCAAAGGTCCTCCTAGGCCCTGGGCCCTGACCCAGCAGCTCTTCAAGAAATTTATCCTAAGAACATCGTCAGAGATGTGATTAAAATATGTGAACCAGGGTGTTTACTGCAGTATTGTTTATAGTGGGGAAAACATGGGGAAAAAAGAACCGTATGACCAAATGTAGAGGGCTGCTTGAATAAATTATGATGTATTCAAGTGAAAGACTCTCTCAAAGCTGTTAAAAGTATTTTCGAAGACTGTTTAATAACGTAGGAAAATGTGCATGATATAATAAGTAGAGAAGGTGGAATATGATACTACATGTGAGCCTAATATTTTAAGAAGAATACAAACACAACTTAAGATTGGAGTTTTGATTTAGTGAAATGAACAGTAAGTATTTTTTTCCATAACTTAATTGGGAGTAAAGCTCTTAAGAAATAACCCAGCAAATTGTGACAATAGAAAAAATACTTTCTCTCGTCAGCCTAAGTTCCCAGTGACATGAGCGACAGGAGAGCTCAACATCGGGCTTGAAACTACTTCATGTTTCTCTTTAACTTCCTTCTGCTCCTTAAAACACACTTAACCAGAAGTTCTATTACTGATATATGAGGTGTGATCAAAACATAATGGTGAATGTTTAAATAAAAAAATTGGTTACAGTAAAAGACATTGCCATTAATTCCCCCCTCCCCTCAAAAAAATGACTCTCCCTCACTTCAAACACATTTATCCCATCGTTCTTGCCACTTTCTGAAGCGGTTCTGGAAGTCCTCTTTCGTGAATGTCTTTCGTTCTGCTGTCGTGGCTGGCTCAAGGTCCTGAATTGAGTCAGGTCACACGTCGCTTCTGGTATGGCAGTTTTTGTCCAATAAAAACACTACGGCGTGTCCTCATCCGCCTTCCTCGCCGGGTCTGGCACTGTGAAACTTACGGCTCTTGCCCAGGTCAGAATGGCCACGAAAGGTAAATGTTTTGAGTCGATTCAGGACATCGGGGCAGCCATAACAGCGCAACTAGACTCGCACGAAAGAGGACTTTCAGAACTTCTACAGAAAGTGGCAAGAACCAAGTGTGTTTGAAGTGACAAGGGAGCCTTGTGAAGGGGGTTGATGGCAATGTGTCTTTTATGGTCATCTATTTTTTTAATTTAAACCTTTGCCGTATTTTTTGATCACACCTCAGAAGCTGATCATTTTTGCAAATTTGTGTACCTTCAAAAACAGCCTGTTTCAAAGAAAAGTTGAGGCCTTGGTGCCATTCATGTAACAATTGCTTCGTTGCCAAGATCTTCAATCAAGTTGGACAAGTGGCTGACAGATGTTTTTCCTGTCAAAAAAATGGCATGTCGGAGATGTGCACCTGCTGACATGGAGGCACGCGTCAAAGGAGAGATGCAGAAAGCTGAGGGATTGACACGCTGAGCACAGCGCCAGGGACTACATGAGAAAGCCCAGGTCATCAAAATACTGTCCTCCTGAGGAGTCAGAGCAGAGGGAAATGGGCAGGTTCTGCCACACGTGGGAAAAGAGCTGTAGACAAGGTTCATGTGTGTCCCCTAAGAACTCTTGACAGAAAGTATAAAATTTAGAATCCATTGAAGAGAGCCCTCAAATCTCAGTAGGATTATCTTGGAGAGAACTCTGAGTTAAGAATTGGAGAGAAAGCTACTTCATTATTATGTACTATCTAGATGTTTGTGCTAATCTCGCTTTCATAATTAATCATATCTCTCAGAATACTTGGGGGTTTAGAAAATCATCAGAATTACCTGTGACCACTTACCTGGTGGCAACATAGCCCAAGTGGAGGAAAATACCCCAAAGGAAGTAAAAAGCCAATGGAGGGCTAGCTTCACAAATCTAGTCCATCAAATGATCGCAGACCTCACATTTGCCTCCCCTAAGCCAAACCTGAGAAAGTAGTGACAAGATGTGAGGCAGCTTCATATAGAGCATCCAGCTGGAACCATGTTACCTGTGGAACAAAACACAACCTCCTCAGCATTACATTCAGCACAACATATGATCTGACCCCAGCTTCCTCTCCCCACACTACCTCTCACGTCAATGTGGGCCCACTGTTCTGTGCTTTCCCGTGGGAGAGCCACGCACTTCTGAGGGTCTTTGGCCCATTCTGTCCCTTGGCCTGGACTGGCCTGGAATGGCCTGGAATGGCCTGGAATGCTTGGGAGAGCCACGCACTTCTGAGGGTCTTTGGCCCATTCTGTCCCTTGGCCTGGACTGGCCTGGAATGGCCTGGAATGGCCTGGAATGGCCTGGAATGGCCTGGAATGCTCTGCTTCTTTGCTCATCAAGGTCACTCTCTACTTTCCAGGTCCAATCAGAAACCAGCTCAGTCAGAAATGATCTGACCTTCTTTTCCATACCTGTAGATATTGATAGGTGCCATCATTCAATGTCTGCTATTCTGCCTTACATTCTAGCAGGTCATGAGTGCTTCTCTTCCCCATCAAGTTGTCACTCATCTGCACAGGACTCTGATGCCAATCAAACAACCTCATGCAGGTGTTGCTTAATACATGTTTGCTGAATTGGGTCGAATGCAAGATAGTAAATGAATAGTAAGATGTTTGATACAGATCATCTGTGCAGCCATGTTTTCCAAACAAAACAAACAAACTATATATATATATATATATATATATATATATATATATATATATATATATATATATATATATATATGCACGCACACACACACAGAGGTGTGTGTATATATATATATCAAGAAATATGAGATTGGGACAAAATATTTGAAATTAGACTCATCCTAAAAAATTCGTATTGTTAAGGCTACTATAATACCAACCCATAATAACGGCTTATGTTTTTTAGGATTTGCTACTTTGTAGCCATTACACTATACAATATCCCATTCGATCAATCCAGCAACCTTATTTTGAGTACTACTGTGGTCCCCATTTTACAGATTAAAACCCAAGACTTAGAGGAGCATCTTCTCCAGGAAGCCAAAGGGTGAATGCACACACAGTTGGCCCACACCTGTCTTCCCAGGGCTCCACCCTCTCTCTAGCCTTGGAGGAGGCCCTAACAAGCGTGATTGCCATCACTTGTACAGTATGCTTTCTGCTTAATTCAATCACAAGGAAGAAGGACTCACAACAGGCACTAGTTAGTGTCTTCTGTAAATAACTTCTCTGGTCCTGACAAATTTCCACCCATTATCACTGGTGTTCAACTCTATTTGACAATTTTTGTATTTTAGAGGAGCTCTAGAATATATCAACTCTACAGTGGGAGGCTTCTTGTAAGTTAACTTGTCATGCAGAGGAAGTTTATTAGTTGGGATTTTCTAGAGAAAAAAAAAACCAATAGGAGATTATTATAATTACTGAAGAGTTTTAAGCAAGAGTATGATATGATCACATATGAATTGTGACAACACCCCTCTGACCACAGCGTGGAGAACTAACCAAGTGAGTAGACTTCAGTCCTTTAATGTGAAAACTGACAGAATGGAGTAGGATACTGAGACAAAGGGAAGTGAACGGAGTTGAGAAATATTGAAGAGGTGACTTTGAGAGGGCTTTGGCAATATTTTGAACTGGTGTCTGAGAGAGAGTCTTGCATCAGGATGGAGCGTAGGTTTCTGGCCTGCCAAACGAGACTGATAGTGGTGGTTCCAGCCACTGAGATACCGAAGGTAGAGATCATGCATTTCATTTGGATCATACTGGGTTTAAGGAACCTTTGAGATATAAACTAGACCTTGACTAGATGATGAAACCCAGCGGGGTGGAAATAATTCCTCAGAGAGAGATGTGGTAAATGCAGGAACCAAAGGATGGAAATGTAAATGAGAATTTTAATGTCTGTTTTCCTGTTTTATTATTATGTATCCATTCATTCATTCATTAATCCACTCTACCTATCATGCCCTGCCAAGAACATGGAAATATTTGAAGGAGAGAAGAAGATTGGTTGGCAGGATAAGCTGTAGCAGATCTTGAAACTCCAAGCTAATAACTTTGGATCACCATTGAAGGTGGGCAGGGGCCCATCATGGTGGAAGTAGGTTTGGGGAAGAATGACCTGCAAGTGTTGCACATAGGCAGGAAACCAGAGGGAGGAAGACCAAGACAGGAACTCTAAGGATACTAAAGGACTGCCTCATTCTTTCTCATTGTAATGCAAGGTTAGCATTTGGGGATGACAGATTCCTACACATTCATTATATTCTGTACATCAGGCGATAGATCTGTAACCTATCTCTCCACCTAGGCTTGGAAATGGGAAAAGATAAACTTGGAGAGTATGGAAACTAGGTCTTTTTTTTTCTTTTTCTTTTCAGTTTTCCATAACCAAGCAGAGGTGGGATATTTTAATAATAGCTAATATTGATTAAAAGCGACCTACAAAATAATAAAATAAAATAAAATAAAAATGGGAAAGCCGGGATGGCTCAGCGGGTTAAGCGCTCGCTTTGAAGCCCCGAGGACAGAGGATCGAATCCTGGCTCCGGCCCAGGCGGACCCACATGCTGAACTGGGGTGTGCTTCCCGAATGTGGTGAGGCCCCCAGTTCAGTTCTAAATAAATAAATAAATAAATAAGCGACCTAGACATAGTAGGCACTCATAAGATCTATTAAATTGAAGTGGACTAAGGTCCGTAGAGTAGTGAGAGAAGGCACAGCTCAACGCTGGACTTCTCCAGCAACAGGGGAGAGCGATGAGCACCCTTGCATGAAAATTAGGACCTTGGTGACCCCCATCTGTTCCTCCTTCCCTCCCTTCCTCCCCCACAGCTGCTATGGCGACATGTCTGGAATCACAGTAAGCCTTATACCCCAGAGAAAACAATACTCTGTTTGAACAGTGTAAGTTGGCCTCTAACGCTCACGGTCTGCAGGCCCCATCCCCCACTATCAGGAGCTTCTTAGAAAAGGCAGCTTTTACCAAAGGGTCAGCAGCACTCCAGCTCACTGACTTGAGCCATTTGATCCCTGGGCACTTTCCACGTGTTTGTTTTTCAACTCACACCGCAGCCTTGTTGCTGTCGGGCTCCTTTTGCATGAAGTTCCTCCTGTGGCCTCCGCGTCCCGAGCGTCCAGCATTCAGCATCGTGCTTCTTTCCTTGTCGTGTCTTCTTGTCACGGCTGTTGACACCAGGCTGGGGCTGTTTGAGCTAAGCTGAGTCAGTCACAATGCCATCAACATCTCTATTTTTATCTGTGCTCCTCCCACCCTTTCTCCTCTTCTGACTGGCTCACCATTTCTAGGTCTCAGAGCTTGGCAGTCTTCAAAGAATTATACTGGGGATCAGGGGGAGATATGCACAGATGTAATATTTCGACCATTGGATACAAGTGTTTTTGTTCTTTTTTTCGTAGTGGCACAAGGGTTCAAACATTATAAGTCTTATTTATTATGCGCATCGTCATCCTTATCGTTGCTGTGTTACTGCTCCAGCTGCTGTCCAAGGAAGGAGCACTGATCTAATGTCTGAAACTCGTCCTCAGAGAAAACTTCAGTTTTGAACTAAACTTTTAACTTTATGCTGTTGAATTTGGGAAACCTGAGGAAGAATCTGTACAGGGCATATATATATACCAAACAGAATACTACTTGTAAACAGTATACCATTAGTATAAACTATCTTTTCCTACCTAGGCCTCTGTAAGCTGATAATTATTTTAATTTTATAATTTATAGAGATAGGTACTCATTAAGAGCCTGGGGTTTGGGAATCTAGATTTGAATTGCAGTCTGCCACGTATTAGCCATAGTCTTGGCTAGTTAATTTCTTCATGCCTTCATTTTTCCTTCCATAAAATGGAGACTTTTACCTCTCATACATTCATCATGGGACATACCTCATAGAATTGTTTTTGAGGATTAAATAAACTAGTTTATCAAGTTCTTAAAAATAGTATCTAGCCCATAACAAACTCTCAGTAAGTGTTGGCTATTACTATTCAACAGGTGATATTTACTTGTTTTGAGAGAAATGATTCGGTCCTCAAGAGTTTTCTTTTAATACTTCTCAGCATTTTACCTTCTCTTATTTCTGAATTTACAAGCCATCTGTCTATATTAAGGACACTTAAGTGGACACTAAGTTACAGAACAAACCTCTTTGTCTTTCATTTAAAAGTAGAGCTTCTTAGCTTTCCAATCTGCCTTTGACATAGCCAGAATTTTAGTCTCGTTCACGAAAATTAGGTTTTGGCTCTCATGTGGTCTAAATCCAAAGGCACTTACTTCTTCTTCTCCAAGTAATTATATTTTACGTACAGTGACTTTTCCTTGGCTTATCTAAAGCTGCCTCATTAGACTCTAAACCCTAATAATACTCTTTCATTTCTCTAATTCAGCCATGGAAATCACATATAAAACTCTCTGTAGAAGTTTTCCCTTTGTCTCCCAGCCCCTGGGTGCCTTCCTCACTTTCAGCCGTTTTTACTGACTGTGGGAAGGAAGGCCTAGAAGGTCGTAGAACTCAGATGCAGGAAGGATCTCGAAAGTCCTCAGCAAACCCCGATGACTTGCCAAATCCAGGGTGGGGTTGTACCACCTACCGTTCAGCTGTCAGAGCCATACCAAAGATTACCTGACCCACAGTTCATTGTGAGTTGGTCATGTCTACACAACAGCCTTACCTCAGGACTCAGAGAAGCTCTGACCCAGGTTTATGACACGCTGATATTGAAGGGTTTCCCTATAGTAGGACACACCCTCAGGATGGCTTCCACGGACTACAGGAGTTAGACACACTCACTCACCTTTACCCTGTGTTGGTGTTCAGTGATAACTAGTTGGCTCTTGTTTTCCAATCAGCATCTTTATCCCAAGAAGGGGGTTGCAAAAGTTGAGGGCTCACATAGTTCTGAAAGCTTATATAATGAAAAGCAACAGTCCAGCCCTACTCTCCTCCCCTTCCTGATTTCTCTGTTCTCCAAAGCTTTAAAATATTTTAGCTGTTTCTTCTAGCATGAGCCTTGTTATTTTTTAATCATTTGTCTGTACAGTTATCTCTTGATTAGCATTTTTAGATATTAACTGTTACCATGGAAAATATGGACTTAGCTCACTGACTTCTTCTGCTTCTCAAACATGCTTCCTCCTCTTCCTCCATCATGCCAGTTATTACTGTTATATCACAACTTGTGGTGAAATGGGGTGGGTGGGTACGTGTGCGTGTGTGTGTGTGTTGGCTAGATAAGATGCATGTTGTTCACAGCTAGGGAAAGTTGGGTTACATTTCTGCCTGTACGTCTTTGGCTTGTCCTGCAGTTACTGGCTGTGTTGCTTGGTTCGTTGGCTGTGTTGTTATGTTCCTATCCTCTCACCGGCTAGAGTCCTCGTCAGCTGTGTCAGTCTTCTCCGTACATGTGCCAAAGTCAGGTCATCAGTCCCTTTTCCACGGGGCTCTTCCTGCTGGAGTTCGGCAGCCCTCCGCTCCCTTCGGGGTTGGTGCTCTTACAAGCCAACTGCAGGGCTCGCATCCTGAGCCTTCACTTCCCCTGGCTCCTGGCCTGGGTCCCTTCGTCATGGATCTCACGTTCCTCTGTCATAGATTAGTCTTCGTTTTAGTGGCATGTATCTCCCAATAACTGCCTAGGAACTCATGACTTTACAGGAAAGGTAAATTTTTGAGGCCTTGCATGTATCAAAATAGCTTCTTTCTTCTTTCACATCTGACTGGATAGAGGCTTCGAGGCCATAAAAAACTCTCAGAAGGAATTTTGGAGCACTTAACGCATTATCTTCTGGCCTACAGAGTCACTGTCAAAACGTTGATTGTTGTTCTAATTCCCACCCTTTAGAACATTTGTTTTCATTCTTGGCTTTCTGAAATTTTGCAGTAATGTACCCTAGTGTCGCCCTTTTTTGTATTATTTGTCCAGGGGATTTTGTAGGCCTTTTCAATATGGCAGCTCATGTCCTTCAGTTCTAGAAAACTATCTTGTATGATTTTATTGATAATTTCCTCCATTTTGTTTTCTTTTTCCTCTTTCTGGAACTCCTATTATTTGTACATTGTACCTTCTGGACTGATTGCCAATTTTCTTATATTTTTCTCTTCTGTCTTCCATCTCTTTGACCTTTGTTCTAATTTTCAAAAGATTTTTTAATATTACCTTTCCACTCTTTTTATTTTGATGTTATTTCTACTATCTTATTTTTAATTTATAAAAGTTTTGTTTTAATTTTCTAAATATTTATACCATCTTCTTAATAATTCATAGGTTCAATGAATTTGTTTCTGAGAATATATTAATGACATACGCTCAGAAAATACAATATTTTTGTACTCATCTGCTGTTCCCTTTATTTTCTCTGTTTTTATTTTTTCTTTCCAATTGTTTATTTGGACTCTGCATGTTGTGTTAGAGGCTTTCCTCAAATGTGTGGTGATTCTTGCCTGCATTGTCGCTGTTAAGAGGAAGGTAAAGGGTGTCCCAAAATTCATGCAAGAAGTAACTTTGATAGAAAATACAGGTTTATAATTAAAAATTGTAAATTTTCATTGCTCAACAATGAAAACGCATTGTTCTTTCATGTAGCACTCCATTTTTAATAACCCTGAACTGTCAGCTGTCACGCTGTCTTTTTTTTGTTGTTGGCAACAATTTACCACACAAATGACGCAAAATTCAAATCTTGCATGAATTTTGGGACACCCTTTATTAACAGTCTAACTGGGAACCCTATGTTGACATGTGAGGACTTTCAGGTGGTGGTGATTGGCCTGGAACCCAGCCATGGGACATCAAGATCTATTAGTCATTCTTCATAGGCTGGTTAATTTCTCTAGAGAGGAGTCTACTGATCTTCTGTCTAGAGATATGACTGGCTACCAGTGTTCTTGACACCAAGTAGAGGCAGCGTTTGGAGTGGGTAAGGTTATTTCACCATTGACTTACAGATTTCCACTTAATTCCCCCATTTTCACCCCACATTCAACAGTGCTTTGTGTCCATGTGCCAGATCTTTCTGCTTCCACCTCTTCAAAGGGGGAGGACATATAGTTGCATGGCCGTGCACAGAAAAATGGACTCATAATCTAATGCTTTTTATACAGACTTTCAACCAACCCTCCTGTTTTTTAGCCCCATCATCAAAGGTACCTGGTGCCTCTAATTCCTAAGCTTTTTAAGGTTCTTAACATACAATGGCTTCCTTCTCTTTGGCTTTTCTCCTTTGGAGGTTTAGGCTTCAGCTGTTTGTGCTCTGCTAAATTAGTTACCACTCATTCATCTGCTTTCTAGTTTCCAAAATTATGTTGTCATCTCATGTCTGCTTTTGGCTCCTTTCCTGTCCTCTCTTTGTAGAGTTCTTATTTCTTTTTCATCTCTTTTTTGTCATTTTTGTGGAGGGTAGGGCGGTAAGGTAGAAAAGGAGTGAAGATAAACATGTACTCAATCTGCCATGCTTAACTGCAGTTTATGAGCTGACCCTTTGTTTCTAAGCGACACACTGTTTTTATATGCTTCAAAATAAACTGGTCTGGGTTACTTGGCAAGTCCTTCATCCTGGAATAGTTCCACTTGGGGCTTCCATAGTGATATGGGTCTCCATCAGAATACTCTTAAGATACACAGTGTGATTAGAGCTATGCCAGGTAACATAACTCAGATTTCCCCGGCTTAAGTAGTCATAATTCACAGATCAGAGCAACCAATTCTGTGGATTTTGGACTGAAATCTAGGCCCAAACTCCAAAACAGCGTAAAGAACTAGTACTGCCTAAGCTGTGAGTCTCAGTATGAACTGAAGAAATCACACCATACTTATTCCTTTGTCCAGGGTTCTTCTAGCATAATGACTTGAAAACACACTCTGTCATTGTATGATAGTATTTTATTGCATCATAGTGTGACCAAAGCCCTTAGGTAGATCTGATTTAGGTCCACTTCTAGTTGTGCCCCACATTAGGGTATCAGTTTGGATCACATCTGTCTGCATGGAAGAAACATTAGATTAAAAATAAAGATGTTTCATTTTTCCTCCTGTAATAAGAAGCCAGAGAGAGGAAGGTGAGAGAAAATGCAACTGATCCATGATGTCAGATATATCCACCTCTTTCTCTCTTTGTACCCCAGTTGTGGCTTTTTTCCTCATACTTGTTATCTCAGGGTCTCAAGATAATGTCTCCGTTTCTTCTTTTTCCTCCAGGCCTGAGGGAAAAGAATGGGACTAGGAGAAGGGGTGGGGCCCATCACAAATTTCCAGCATACTTTTCATGCGTCTCATTGGCCTGAAATGCATCACATGACTACCCCTAGCTGCAAGGGAGCCTGGGAAGTCCCACCTTAAATACTATAAAGATTCTAATGAAGAAAGGAAAAGGAATACTAGCTAGGCAGTAAATAGTGCTGCCATACTAGGTGTGCTTTCTTAAGCAAGTTATCGAATCTCACTTACCTCATAGAGTTGCAGAGAGAAGTAAAGCAGAACATATTTATAAGGCACATAGCACTATACCAGACACATAATATGCCCTCTTTAAGTGTTAGTACCCTTCTGTGTGATCCTTAATATTGGTGTGATTTCTGAACCCACCGAACAGTCAGCATATGCTGTGAAGACCCACACAGATGTATATTACTTGATAAAAATTAAGTTTGTTTTGAACATTACACAACACCTGTTGACAGAGCATTAGTAAAAATGAGATTTGGGAATCACAGTCCAAAAAAAATGTATTTTTGGCACATAATGTTTGAATACAAGACACAGAGAATCTAAAACTATAAAGATGATTTTATAGTCCGTGTCTTTTATTATAATCCTTAATCTTCCTTTATGTCTCTTCTCTTTATAGTTATCCCACCCATCAACCTCTTCCTAGCACACTCTTCCCTTGATCTCTTGAGAGGTTTCTTAATTTGTATTTACTGTTGTTTATCTACAAAGCTTTATTATGCAGTCCTTGGACCATCATTGTGTGTGTGTGTGTGTGTGTGTGTGAGAGAGAGAGAGAGAGAGAGAGAGAGATCAAATCCCATAACTGACTGTTCCTTGGTTTCTTTCACACAGCTTTTAAGGTGGGGCAAGGAGGTAGGGAAACTAATGTGAGGGGAAGGTTGTGGCCAGCAGCCACATCAGAGGATTTATGAACCCTGCAGTGGTCTATTAGCATTTGGGTGTCAGAGGGTGAGAACACATATGGTTTCTGTGTTTTTATGTCCATAGCATTTTCCTGCCTGTGCAGACGATAGAGTGCTTTGCATCCTGCCTTGTTTCATACCCCATGCCCAGTGCACACAATCTAGCAGAGAACAAGGACCAGGGTCACATTTAACAGCCTCAACTGGAAGGGACCTTTGTTTTTCTCTCTCCAGCTACACGAGCACTGGTAACAACAGAGGAGAGAGGTCTGGTGCTGTGTTTGGTTCTGTACAGTGAAAAAATGGAAACACAATTCTAATCCCACACAAGCCAGGCTGCCTCCTAAAACCAGCCACTCCAAACACATCCTCACAAGATAAATACAGAAGCAATGAAAGAAAACCTCTCCTGTTTGACAGCGTTTTCCTTCTCTGTGGCCCTTCCGTCGCTAGTCAGTGCTGAAGCTGAGCACTGGCTGGGTGTGGAGAAACCAAATGCCACAGTCTAAAGCAGAAGCTCTGTCACAGGGAAAACAAAAGGCAGCTGTCAGTTTAATCCCCAGCTCCCTGATAACATTCCAGCAGAGTTCCTTTTTCTGGAGATGAAATAAGAACCCTGGCAGGCCCTCTTGACTGGCCACATAAATCATTTGTAGTAATTGCTCTGAAACAGGAGGGCCTCTCGGGCCCTGCAGTTAGAAAAGGGGGGGGAATCCCACGCCAACATTCTCATCCTCTCTCTGCCTCTCTCTCGCAGGTGCACACGCACGCATGCACACACACACAGTCTCATGGCCTCTAGTTCGTCCCACACGCGCGCACACGCACCCACATTCACGCCCCCTCTTGTTAAGAGTTGCTCGCACAGAGGGGGCTCCGCCAGCCATATTGAAAACAAGAAGAGCATGGCACCACATCTAATGAATAGTCAGTGCTGTGCTTCCTTCTCTTTGAACTTGAGCCAATTTAAATTATTCTGGGGTACAGTTTGGGAGGGGCTGTTGAGAGGGTTGACAGGCAAAGTGGGAGGGAGAAAACACAAAGGTTTTCTCAATAGGGGCGTAGTTATGACTTGGCTCTGTTAGCCGTAGCCATTGCTGTGTAGTCTATGATGTGTCACCTGCTTCTTCCATTTTGCCTTTTCTGGTGAGAACTGAGATGTGGTCGTAAAAATCCCCCACGCTGTGATCTGGGAGCTGCTGCTGAGGCTTGGCAGTTCACTAAGGACCGAACTCTCCAAAGCCACAAAGCCATAATATCCCTTTCCCTCTGTGGCCAATAAAGATGGTGATAATCAAATAACAGGGCTTAGAAGTGGTATGGTGTCTGCAGCGGTTGGCCACAGGCCGGGGAGACACACCCTTCACTTGTACCCTGATGTATGTTCATTGAAAATATCGAGGCCACCAGAGATGGGGGTGGGGCGCGCCTCCAGCCACACGCAGCTGTTTGAGGAATGAATGGATGGATGGATGAATGAATACGTGAATGGACAGATGGATGAATGAATGATGGGTGAGTAGGGTTCAGTGTTACGTTATGAGCACAGCTTGAAAAGCCAGGAAAATTGCAGCACTCTTGTGACAGATGAATGCCTTCTCCTTTCCACACACTGTCAGTTATAACTATCCTCAGCATTGTGCCCACGATAGAGAAGAGAGAGTGAAGGGAAGGAAGGTAGACGTGAGTGGAGAAGCGTCCATTTCCCCATGCCACCCTTCAGTCCTGACTGTCCACTAGTGTGCACCAGAGCTGTCTACCCTCACCACGAACATGGAACATGCTAAGCGCACGCTCACTGTCATTTGATAAGAAAAAATATCAAACTTGGAACCCATCATTTATGTGCTATATGCCCGTATGCCCAGAGCCCATTTCACCTTCGGCAAGCTATTAATAAGATTATCCTATTCCCAATTTTTTTTTGTCACAGCCTTCTAACTTCAAATGGAGAGCAAAATGTTGGTAAAGAACTATGTTCCACCTCGTGTTACCCCAGGCATTCAACTAGGTATGTTCCACGGGGTCACTTCTGCCACAAAGGTGCAGGGTTTTGTATGGTACATGTGTGCACATTTGAGGTATCCTGTGCAGTTTAGGTTCAGCCCGTCCGGGGTTGGATCTTTTGCTTATCTACTCTACCCATAACCCTAGAAGTCATCCATCATTCCTCTTCGGGCTACCAAGCCCGTTGTTACCCATCAGCATGTGATTGTGCACTGGACCAAAGATGGCTCCTGTGTGATGAGGAAACAAATACAGATTTTCAGATTTTCAGGATCAACACTTTCCAGATATAGGTTCGTAATTTTTTACTTTAATCTGCAAGATTTATTTAGGCTGGTGTTCTAAATTCAGTCACTCACACACAAAACTCATAATACTCATTCAGATTTGTATGATAGTTTACAGTTTGCAAAGCAGCTTTCCACATGGCAGATCTTGTCCATTGTTACTTGCAAGCTGAAGAAACCAAAGCCCAGAGAGAGATAAGTGACTGGTTTAGGGTCATAAAGTAATTAGGTGGCAGAAACAGGTATGGCAGCCAAGTGATGTGACAGCTAGCTCATCTCATTTTCCATTGAGCGGATATTGTCTCTCTAAATTATTGTGGTGAATTTGAACAAACTACTTTATACATTATATCTTAATGCTAAAAAATGTGAACTTTAGAAATTTTTTTAAAGTACACATTTTTAAATCATGCATGATCCAAGATGATCTCTCCGATATCATTTGAAACAATTCATTCTAGTCGCTTCTATGCATGTCAGACTATAGAAGGCTATATATGTACAGCTTTAAATCATGCAGCGTTTGGTTTTGTACTTCACTTTTTTTGCTTCTCGTTTCATTGAGAATTTGTTTCTTTGTCATTCAACATTATTTACTAAACATGATTTTTAACGCCTATATAATTTCCCTTGGTCTAGCTATCCCATAAATTATTTAAAATTTAATCTGCCCCCAATTGTTGAACATTTTAGTTATTTACCTTTTATTATTTACAAACATCCTTGCAAACAAATCTTAGGTGGAATTTCTTTTTATTTTTATAGTATAGATTCCTACAAGAGGTACTGATGAGATGGAAGTTACTATATTAACAACTCATTAGGATCTTGACATGTATTATATAATCTGTTTCCAGAAAGATCTTATCAATTTATACCAGTCATCTGAATAAGCTCTATATCCATATCCTTTACACTTTTAAAAAGATTGTTTTGCAATATAATAGTAAAAAAGATATATTTTTTAATATTTTAATTTGCATTTGTATGATCATTGGTGAGATTGAGCATCTTTGTTAAGAATTATTGGCTAAACTGTATTTTTTTATTTATAAACTACCTTCTATTCTTGCCTGTTCCCCATTTTTAGAATGGTATATATTTTCTTTTTAAAAATTTACATATTAAATTTGCATTTTTTGCAAATATGTATTTTACGCCATTTTTAATCTACCTCTTAACTTTTAAGGTTTTTTAAATGTGTACATTTAAAATTCATGTGTACTGAAAACTATTAACCTCTTTTTATGTAACTTCTAGTTATGTTACACTTAAAAAAATTATCACAAAATCATGAAATATTGACTTTTTAAATATTTTTGGGAATTCAGTTTTTACAGTTAATTACATGCTTTTCAGAAAATGTGTTTTGGTGTGGTTGTGAGGTGTGGCTTGACCTTCAAATTTTTCTCCCAACTCGTCTACTTAATAATCCTTTCTTTCTCCATAGTTTAAAGATATAATGGATTCTTAAGGTATGCTTTTGGATTATCATTTCTTTTTCACTGACCTGTCAACTTTTATACCAATACCACAATTTTCAGTTATTTTGGCTTTATAGTGCTTTCATGTCTCACAGTGCTGATCTCTAGCTGTTTAATTCTTCTTTCAAATTTATTTTCTCAGAATAGCTAAAAACATTCGATTAAATTTATAAATTAAGCTCTGGAATGTTGATGTGAATTACATTAAATCTATAGGATAATTTGGGAAGAATTGACTTCTTTATAAATATACAGTCTTTCCAGTCAGGAATATGAAATTTTTCTTCATTCATTCAAATCTTTTATAATTCTCTAATTTTCTTCATATAGTTCCTATTCATTTCTTATTTAGATGATTATTCCTGGGTAACTCAAGTGTTTAATTATTTCTGTTTCTGAAATCATTGCAAAGTGGTGTTTTTAAAAGGAGGGTCCTGATTGGTTAAATTGGGGTTAGACTATGAGAAACCCCAACAGAACCTGACAAGCTAGAAGTCATTAGTAATTAAATAATTTCCAAGTGAAAATGAATTAGATTAAATTAACCCACTTTAAGGCATTATTTCTCAGATAAGAAATGCCCAACTTCTCTTTTTATAGTAACATCAATTCCTATCCCTAATAATATACCTCTCTTAGTCAGTGAGTGAGTGAATGAGAAATGAATTCATGCCTATAAGATTTATTTTTATTGTTTGACAGAGAGAGAGAGAAAGAAACAGAGAGAAGGGGGCGGGGGGGCAGAGCAGTCTCCATAGTTATTTGTACGTCATCAGTTTTCAACATAGTTTCATTCCACACAGGTGGACGGACGTGGGGCCGTGCAGGGCGGGGAGCAGGCGGGGAGCAGGCCGGGAGCCTCCCACATGGGAAGTACACCCCAATTCAGCAGATGGGTCTGCACAGGCTGGGGCCAGGACTGGGACACAATCCCCAGACCCCATGGCCACAAAGCGAGCACTTAACCCACTGAGCCATCCCATCATCCCCAAATTCATGCCTATAATAAATTCACTTTTAAACACATTGCTAGTCATCATGACTACATGGCAATGTTCTAGACAAGTGATTCCCTGCTTCTAAAGTCACACTTCTCTCCTAAGTTGTCAGTCCTTACCTCAGTAAAACTTCTTTTGATTTCCAAAAATATACATTTTTCCAGTGCAAAAGTGAACATTTAATGTAGTATTACTTAAATTTATCC
Source organism: Craseonycteris thonglongyai (assembly GCA_004027555.1). Classification (NCBI taxonomy): domain Eukaryota; kingdom Metazoa; phylum Chordata; class Mammalia; order Chiroptera; family Craseonycteridae; genus Craseonycteris; species Craseonycteris thonglongyai. The sequence continues at coordinate 105,366 of PVKE010000287.1, forward strand.
ATACAGATGAGACTACATGCAGATATAAGTTAATATGTTTGTAGAAAGAGGATTATGACAGGATTTTAGAGTATAGACAAACCTTAAAAATCAGCTAACCAAAGCCAACTAGTCTTTCTAGGATCCGTGAATGCCCTGAAAGACTTGACAAGATTGTGTGTGCGTGTGTGTGTGTGTGTGTGTGTGTGTGTGTGTTTTCATGTGTCCATTTTTCTGAGGGGAAAGTCCATAGCTAAATGCCATGTGCTTGCTGACTGCCTAAGACGCTGAAAACAGTTGAGAATGGCTGGGCTACTGTAAGCCTCTCATTCGTCAGATGAGAAAACAAGGGCCCATGTTGCTGAGGAGACATACCTTGGGCACACAGCTCTCCTGGGGCAGGACCACGGCAGGAAGTGGGGCCTCCCGGTGTCAGCACTGTCTGCAGCACCTCTGTGCACACTGCCTGTGAAGGTTCGGCCATATCCCTGCACACCCAGTGTGCCCGCATCAGGTGAACTGGGTGTGGAGGAACTCGGATGCAATTGGAGCCACAGTCCCAGATTGAGGTTTGGCTCTGGACTCACGCATTGTGTGACCCAAGGCCAGGTGTTTAACTCTGGTTTCCGTTTCCTCAGCTGTGAAACTGAGTTGCAGGAATCAGACCTATCTCACAGAGTTTTAAAGAGGACACAATAAGATGGTATGCGTATGTATGTACTGTAGTGCCCCCTTATCCTCAGGCGATCTGTTCCAAGACCCCCAAGAGCCTGAAACCACAGATAATACCCAATTCTCTTTCCATGTTCTATGTTTTCTTTTACATACATACCTGTGATAGAATTTAAATTATTCATTAGGCAATTTCATGAATAGAAGATTCATTTTTACTATAGAGCTTAGCAACCCCTGCTTATGGGTTTTTTTCTTTCCTTACTAAGTCAACAGCTTTTACCTTGTCACTTAAAGGAAACACTTTATAGCCTCTCCTTGACACATCAGAATTGTCAGCATCACTACTCTTGTGTTTGGGGGGCCATTAGTAAGTAAATAAGGGTTATTTAAGCACAAGCATTGCGATATCATGACAGTGGACCGGACCACTGAGATGGCTACCAGGTGACTAACAGGCAGGTAACGTGTACATGGACACGAGGAGAGGGATGAGTCACGTCCCAGATGGACAGAGAGGGGACCGTGCGAGATTTCATCATGCTGCTCAGAATGGTGCCTAGTTTAAAACATAGGAGTTGTTTCTTTCTGGAATTTTTCATTTAATATTTCCAGACCATGGTTTTGACCATGGGTAACTGAAACCACAGAAAGCTAGACCTTGGAGAAGCGGGCACGGTGGTACATATGTAGGTACTTTATAAACTGTGAAGCGCTAAGGAGTGTTAGTTGTTATTTTTATCATGGCTCTGGGGGGATTGTGGTAGGGGAAGCACAGTGGCGGTGTGTGGCAGCATTAGTGACTTCCAGCTGCCCCGTGTATGCACCAAACACCTCAGCCTCCACCAAAGCCCGCCTCTCTGTACTATAAACCCTCTCTGCTGCTGTGGTCACAGACATGGCCATTCACTTGCACATCTCTGAAACACCTGCTGACAAAAATTATCTTTATGAGGACATAGCTTAGGAAAAAAGAACATATAACTCTTAGAATTTAAAAACAGGGGTTCTATGTTTGTTGTGTTGTGCTTTATAAAATCTGTAATTTTTTCAAAAAAAATGATTAAGCTGTAATATTTGAAAGATTATGGTAAACTGTTGTTTTAAAAAAAAATGTTTTTTAGAAACATATCTGGAACCACTGCATTTTAGTCCCAAAACTTGATGGAGAGTTTACAGTTCATTAATTAAGCATCTTGGAAGAGCCGCAAATGTAGAAATTTGAAAGGGAAACTTTTATGAGGAGGAGGAGTTGCATAATTTTAAGTGTCTTAACTTATGCTCATTTAACACTGTCTGCTATAGAGTACAATTAGGCCTGACACATTTTTGTCATGTAAGTGATAATGCCTTATATATTTAAAAAGTACTGTGCAGTTTCCAAAGCACTCCTACAACATTACATTCTATGATAAATACACATTTTATTTATTCCTCTTAACAGTCCTTTTAAGAAGGAATGATTATCCTCATTTTTATTTTTTTTAATTGTTAAATGTACTGGGGTGACATTGGTTGATTGATTATCCTCATTTTAAAAATGAAGGAATAGAGGTTGACAGGCTGGAAGCCCACACTTCACCATTGGCAGGGATCCCCTGTCCTCAGACGTCCATCATCTTTCAGAGGCTAGACTCTGGACCTGTAACCAACAGTGATACTCAATTTGGCTTTTTAAACTAATATAATGGTTGTTCTTTTCTTTTGCAATTTGTATTAATCTAATATACTGGGGGTGCCAAAAAAAAAATACACATTTGAAGAGATGTTATCTATGTATTACTTTCCAAAGTTGAATTGAATTAATGGTAGCAATGTATAGTATGGCGTTTGCTCAAAAGATGAGATTAATCAAATGAATGCAAGCGTCACTGTGAGACAAGCAGAACCGTAAAAAACAAAAATGGCAAATTATGGTTGTCGTTTGAGGAGCGCCAAGACCATTTTGAAGTAATATTTGAAATTCAAGAATGTTGTAGAAGTACAATGACAATGGAGGTGTGAGTATACAACAGAACCTCTAACAAGCCTAACAATTGCACGCATTTGTGATAAGTTTTAAACACATGGCAAATTGAAACAGTATTCACAGCAATACAAATGGACACTTTGGTCAATGTTGCTCAAGCTGTAGTTCGCCATTATCAGAAGTGTCTGGACATTGATGATCACCACTTTGAGCACCTCTTGTCATTGCAGACGTCAGACGTGACTTGTATACATCCTTTGTCACCAATATCTATTGAGTATTAAAATTGTAATACAGTTTTTTCCTTTCTTAAAATGTGCATACGTTTCTTGGCACCCTCTGTTTGAGTAGAAGGAAATGTAGAGAAGTGTTCAGAGAATGAATGAACAGAAGGAAAAACAGGAAGCCGAAGCTAAATTAATAACAGGAAGACAGGCAGAGCAGAAGGCGAAAGGAGTGAATTGTTCCTGGAAAAACAGCGAACAAACTCGACAGCAGCCTCTGTGGAGCCTGCCTGGTACTGGGAAACTCACTCTTTACAAGACTGTACTTATGAAACAGCATTCCCACTTTACGTATTTGCTGTGCTCCTGATACTAAGCATTGTCACTGCCTAGAATTTCCAAAGATGCGGACATGAGCAGACTTGTGTGCCTGTGAACACACCCATCTTCCTGCTCCCTTGGATGCCGGCTCAAGGCTAAAACCCAGCCTCAGTTTTGCCATCTTCACTAGGACGTATCTGGTATGGCCTTCCAGAACTTCTGGTGGAAAGACGCCCACTATTGCGCCAGAAGTCCGCCCCTCTTCCCCACCCGCACCCCCACTCCTGCCCCCGCTGCCAGCAGCAATGCCCAGTGATCTTGGGAACAGGGCTGCCACATTTAGAAAACAGACAGAAGCAGCAAGCCCGGTTAAATTTGGATTTCAGGTAAACAAACAAAAAGATTTTAGTATGTGTGTGTGTTTAGTGTGAGTTTACCTGAAATTCAGATTACTGGGGTGTCCTGTATGTTATCTGGCCACGTGCCTTGGGAGCCATGCCTGTCCTCAGGAGAGCGTGCAGTGCCCTCTCAGGGAGACGTCTCATGATGGTCAAAGCCCTGAGCTGAAGGCGGTCATTGCCATTGAAACTGGCCTGTTCCATCGTGGGCTCCTGAGAAACCCGGTGATGTCGAAGAACTTAGCCCATTCCTACTGGATCTGTCAGTCAAGCCCAGGCGCCCCAGCAAGCACCGGACCAATTCCCCTAAACTCGCTCCCAACCAGGATGCAGCTCTTGACAAACATCAAAATCTTATTTTATTTTCCTCCCTGCCAGGATCTCCTCTGATTTTCCAAATAAGGACCAGAAACACTGCAGATAACTGAAACACTTTGCCAGCGCAGCCTCTCCTCAGCAGGATTACTGGTTGCAAAATAAATAAAATCATTCTTGTTTACAACCCCTCATCCAAAATTATTATGCACTGTGGGAAAATGGCTATTTGTAAAACTGGTCTGCCATGCGCTGAATTCTTCTCCTCCATTCCTTTCAAACATGAACGCTGCCTGAGTTTTCACGTGAAGACAAACCAGCGGCCTTTCTGATTCTCTCTGTTTTGTCTCATGTGTGCAGTCACCCAGGGAAGGACGCCTGCCTTGCTGAGGCCCAACTGGCAGCTGAAGAAGTGCCTCACTCTCCTTTCCTCTCTTTTTTCAATCCCTCTGTCTCTATGATCCAGAGAACAGAAACTTAGTCATAGTGAGTGATCTATTTTCCTCTCCTTCTCATCTTACTCTCATCATGACATCAAATACTAACAGCACAGATAACGGCACAAACATGACAGCCCCATCCACAGGAGTTTATATCCAGGGGCGGCAACGTTCTTCATACATTTGTCTTGGCCGAGACCACACACGTAGGCTTTCCTGCGTCTGTCCCTCTGCTTTCTGAAGGAAGATGGGACAGGTGATCATTAAGCAGATCTGGACACAGAAATGGCCCTCTTCCTGTTCTAACTAGTCCTGTATCGTTGCACTCATCAACCTTCACTGGGAAATATTTAAGAATATTTACTTTGGGTGGTACATGTAGCATTTTTTAAGAAGTGTGAGCTGTGAAGGTCTAAAAAAAAAAAATAGCCTGGTTACTCTTTTGCAAATGAAAATAGTATTTATCATAGATTTAATAGTATATAAAAAACAACCTATCTATTACTTACGATGGAAGAATAAATATGGTCTTTTGCAGTTCAAATGTTTTCTACAAAGATTTACACTGTTTTCTTGGTATTATAAATAGTCGGTTTCATATTCCCCCTTTGCTCCTATGTCCCTTACTTACCCTGAAACATGAAAGGGTACATATTAACGTGCATTGGCTTCTGTTTGGCTACGAGCCATGGGGCTTACCGGGAACCCTCCCTCTGGAAAATAATTGTATGTCCCACAGTTGAAATGATGTGTGGTTGTGCTTTGTCCTGGTGTGACGTAGCAGGCCACTGCTTGATTCAGAAGTCCAGTCTTTAGTTTCTGTAGAACAAACGACACCATCACTTGAACCTGAAGAAAAAGTGAGTCAGCCTCCTTTCTGTCTTCCTTCCCTGCCCCTGCCCCTGCCCCAGTCTCGTCCTGCCTCTAGTTTATAAGTTTGGTTTCTGGTTTCCTTACATGAACCTAATAATGGGCAGTCTTTGGAGGGAAGTTTAATTAAGGGCCTTCCTTGGATTTTCAGTTTCCTTCCCACTGCCCAGGGCTTAAATTAGCCATCCAGTTTTCTTTAACTAACACACACACACACACACACACACACTCTCTCTCTCTCTCTCTCTCTCTCTCTCTCTCTCTCTCTCTCTCTCTCTATCTATCTATGAACATTTCTCTAGTTATTTTCTGAGTTCAGTTGCTTCAACCTTGAAAGTCCTATATTAATAACTACCTTTATTACTAGACAATTTGTAGCATTGAGTTGATGTATAGTATTGGGATGTTTTTTTGTTTGTTTTTTTGCCAGAATTACTTTGAAGGACTGTTGATCCTAAACAAATAGAAAGGGTCGTAACCCATAGAAGTGATTCAATTTAGAAGAAGTCGGTCATTTAATTATGTGTAGCACTCCATACACAAAAAGGGCCCTCCTCACCTATGAACAATAAAGGACATGCCTTTGAATCTTCTCACCCAATTTTTGAAACTAGGGAGTCGGGGGTTAGAGTAATGCCCTTATTAACAAGAAAGCTCGATAAACAAACCCCAACCTTACCCATAAGTGTAGGTGACTTCAACTGCCCGAACTATTAGAATTATTTGTAGATCAAGAGGTTCAGCTGCTTTTAATCTGCCCAGTTCAGATAAAGAGATAAGCTTATTCGATATTTAAAATCGCAGATTTTAATGGCCAAAGGTCACAAATTGGGCCTGGTAGAGGATTAGGATTTAAAAGGAAATGTTTATATATTTATTTATAAACTGGATCATGTTCCCTATTTAAAAGTATAATACCAAAAGTCATTAGGTTGCTTTCTTTAATTTTGGAGGTGGGGACTGGAATACATTTAGAAATTGGCAGAATGTCGGTTTCTGAGGGTCTCTACTTCATACACTTGGAGGAAGCAGTGTTTGCTGGGACCGGCGGAATCTAGCTAAATGCTTAGACTCTGCACCACGTGACACTGTATTAGGGAGATTCCCGGGGTGCATGGCAAAGTGCGTTGTGACCAGTCATCAGTGGGCTGAACCATAAAACGCCTAGGCAGGTACTAGTTATGGCCTTTGTCGTCTCTTTATCTTTCCATTGCACTTTAAGTAAGTCCGGTGTGGGCTACAAAAGGCATATTGGTTTTTTACTTATGTTTCACACCCTGCATTTAATATTTCAGAGAGGTTCAAAAGGAGCTTTTAGAACTGACCCCTTTATTACAAATTTTTTATAGCTTAAACTCATTGTGAGGAAAGTAGCATTGTTATTTGCATTTTAAAGACAGATGCAGCAGCTCTGGCGATGAATAAGTACTTCCCATGTGGCAGAACTAAGGAAAATTCTAAGCTTTGCCCCAAGTCTAGCTGGACCCCATTGCCTTTCCATACTAACAGCAATGCAGTTACTGAAGGTGGCTAGGCAGCTATCTAATGTTTTGTGCTGACCCCTGTAGAGTACTGTCCAATGACTTTGGCTATTGAGCTAAGTGCAGCATTTAGCTCTGTCTAGAAGAATGGATAGAATGTTGGAAATTAAAGGCAGTTTGAGGGTCTACGGGTTGGGCTGGGTTGGGTTGAACCAAGTTGCTGACATTCAACTGTTATTGATCTGCAAAAATGGCAATGGTCTGTGTCTCAATCTAATGCATACCACACATTTTAAATATTTGTCACCAAGTCTCAGAAAGAGTGAATGATGTTTTTCTTATTATGAAAAAAATTTAAACAAAACAAGTGTTGAGGGTCTAGTACAATGAATTGCTATGTACACGCTACCCAAAATCAATTATCAAGATTTTGCCACACTTCCTTGTCCAATCTCTCCCCACTTGTTTTGGCTGAAGTATTTTAAAGCAAGTTCTCAACCTCAGGTCACTTCACCCCTACATTGTACTCAGTTCTAAACTGTGGCTGTTTCCTTATGTCACCACAATGTCATTGTCACACTTAAAACTATTAGTAATTGCTCGGTCTAGCTACATTAACATGGTCTCAAAATGAGTTGGTTTTATTGTTGTTCATGATCAATATGTATAACACCTATTTCATGTGGGTGTTATATCTTTTAAGTCTCTTTTTCTTAGTGAGGAGAGCACATTTATTTCATTTTGTTTTTCTCCTCCTCTTGCTGAAGTATTTTTAAAGCCAATTCCAACTACACTTAAATTTGATCTCTGCTTCTCTGTGTGGTCACCAACCAGCCAGAGATGCCCTCACTGCCAAGAATGCCTCTTTCCACCAAGGACAGGGTGTTTCAATTAAGTCTCTTTTAATCTGGAGCAGTATGTATATCCCCTCACTTCCTTTTTATTACATATCCTTGATTGGTTGAAGAAACTGGGTCAGTTGTCCAGGGTCACATTCTAAGTTTATCTTTACAGTGCTGACGTGATGGTATTATTTTAGCTTATAAGTGATCCTACCCATGGCCTCTCGCCTGCTCACCTCACCCTCATGCAGGTGCCCCAGAGCACATCCCACAGTGCACACCTGCTGACATGTGCACCGCTCAGATGGCCGGGACCACCCCTTTATCTGGACTCCAGTTAGTTAAATATCACCATGTGTCTGTGTGTAGCACCATCATGGTGTTCATCACTTTAAAATAGTGCTAACTTTACTTGAAGTAAAACATAAAACAATGAAGTTTCACATAACATAGTTACTATATTCTTCGATTAGAAGAACTTGAAAGCTACAATTTCAATAAGTGGCCTCTTAGGGAGCCCCAGCCCTGGGGCAGACACTTTGACATTAGAACTTGTAGGCATCGCAGCAATCCCGTGAATTATCAGCCCCATTTTGCAGATGAGGAAACTGGGTTTAAGGGAAACTAAATGCTCTACCTAAGGCGCTCTTGGGTCCAAGTCCAGTGGTCGTTTCTGGAAAGCCTATCTACTGAGTCTACTTCTGGATTCCTGCTTTCATGGCTTGCTATGTCCCAGGCATCATGTTTGGCTTTGGTAAACATCCTTCCTTTTTTGATTTGTGATCACTTTAAAGCATATCCATTATAACCTTTTTATAATTGCTCGTGTGGAAGGATAGAACGAGCCTCTGCCTTATGGCTCATTCTCTGATATTAAATGTTTGCCGTAGTTTCTGGAAGGATGAGGTAAACCATGGCCTGTCCACATCCATGTTGGTTGGTTGGTTTTTTCACTTATTCATATAACTACATTTTTCATTAGGTGAACCAAGGCCTTTAGAGGTTGGAGTGCCGGAGTGCACACCCATAGGAAACTCGGATAGGGTCCTCCAGCCGGGAGGACTTCCCCTGCCACCAAAAAGCCTGGGAAGAGGGCCGCGTCTCCGAAAATCCATGCAGGATCTTTGTACCAGCTGGGCTGCGTTTCAGAATCTACTGCTGTCATTACAAAATAGCTGTTTTCTCTTTAATCTGTGTGCCACATTGCAGCAATTTTCATCAAAAATATATTAAGCCCCTGCTGTAAATTGGCCCCACACACCCCTTGTCAGACACATGAAGCGTAAAATATCTCCTATTTCAAAGTTTTCTCTGTCTCTAAAGCCCTAGCAGATACCAGCAGTTCCTAAAGCCTCATAATAGTCCATCATGTCTGTAAGCCAAGGATTATAATGCGTAACGAATCTGGTTCAATGTCAGAGGCGGATCTTCTCCTTTGTTTATAAAAACTGACAGAAAAAAAAAAAGGCATTCCAGAATAAAAATTAAAGCAAGCTCCCACATTTCCATGTCTGTGGGAATCTCACCTCAAATTGCCTGAAAAAGAGCAGCTAATTTTCTAAGCTCAGAGAAGAGATTTGCAAAGGCTACCTAAAATGTCCCCTACGCAAATGCTGGCCTTGTGACCTAGCTGTGCCGAAGAAGGTGCGGTTATATTTACGATGGGGGTGGGGGTGGGGGGGGTGCGTAAGTGTGTAGTGACAAACAGGAAGAACCTTTATATCTGTGGATGCGATCTCTTCTGTTCTGCATGTGTGACCACCTTCTCCTAGAGTATACTAAGTTAGGGCCCTCCAGAAGTGTTTTATGTCCCAACAGCGACACTCCAGCATGCTCTAAGTGGGGTCAGCTGGAAACCTCATTAAAGAGTGTCGCTGAAGAGACAGCAGCTCATTTCTGGCTGGCAGCTTTCAAGACCCTGCGACATCTCTGGGGTAGGGAGGGATGTTTGTCAGCCGGATGCCGAGAATGTCTGTCTGCTTTATGGGGACAGGAACAAAGTCTGTTCCTTACTGGAAAAATGTGACTTTGAATAGTTCTTCCACTGTTTTGGTTTCTTGTAAGAGAGAACACAAGAACTGTGGGAACTTAAACAGTCCCCCAGAAGCTCCTATAACAGAATAGCTTCACCAATTTAACAGGAAATTGCCTCTGTTTTTTAAACCATTCTAATTTCACCCTTAACACCCACTAAAATCTATTCAAAGACATTTCATGTATAATACGCATGACACATAAAGCGTGACCCATTCAACTAAATTCTAATTTAGTTGACATCCTTATATTTTTGTTTATAAAAAAAAAACAAAAAAAACCCAGCCAGAAGTCTACATTTTAAGGGGCTTCCAAATATACTCACTTGTTTTTCTCTACAACGAAGAGTCTGAAATTCAACATTATGTTAGGGTTGTTGTTGGAGTTGCTTTTTTATTATTATTATTACTGTTATTAATGAAATTTCAAGTTAGACAGCTTTTCAGGAAGGCATTCCTGAATTTCAGGATGGATTATTGACATGCCTGACAGGTAGGATGCAAATCTGCCATCACTTCAGTTATGCCTTCTCACCTAACTCCGCGTGGCTGCCCTCCTGAGCCCTGGGGAAGAAGCGACGTCACTTCAGTCTCAATCATTTTCTAAGAGAGGTAACTATATTGGTGAGGCACACTGATTTTTTTCCCCTCAAAGCCTTCGGCTATTTGGGAGTCTCTGGGTGTCATTGCCACCAATTCCTACCTTCTTTCAGAAAAGAAGCCTTCAGGGCAGACAACCTCTTGGCACCTGACCCCAGTCTATTAAGCAGCGTGGAGACAGGAGCGACCTCAGCTAGCTCCATGGAGGGGCAGAGCCCGTTGGCAGTGCCAGCCACAGGAGTCAAATACAGACATACTCCTGCAGTGTGGAGCACGCATGTGCCCCCGGAAGCTCCACGTTAGCTTGAGAGTAGACAGGCTAGCATTTTCCCAATAGGAAGTCATTTTGAAAACTGCAAGACAGTTTTTCAGACCAAGTGGCAACCCCAATTTGGAGGTCATCTCCATACACCCCTAGGGGTTCACATTCTGGAGCCCAGGAACTGCGAAGGCGGAGATGGAAGTGGTTAGAAATAACGGTGTGCGCAGGCACGGCCTCGGGACGGGCCTACAGGCAGGGCTGGGAACCGAGGGAGGCTTTCAGTGCCATCAGCTCGCACATGAGGACACCGGCCACCCAGCTGCTTGCCTGGGTTGATTTTGCTGATTCAACACGCTGGCTAGGTGACTGGCCTCCCTCCTCCTCGTTCTACCTGTGTCCCTCCTGGGGCTGCACACCTGGCCAGAAAAGAGCCTTCCCCAGTAGAGCATCACTCTTCGGCCAAGTAGGTAGGTGGCATCCTAAGGAAACACAGTGTTCTGGTTAATGTCCTTAGAGGAACTAGAATATTGAACATGAATATTATAATGTTTAAATACATTAAAATGAAGTAAGTGCGAGGCAGTCTCTTTCTGATAATGGGATCCTGACACAGCCAGGGGGTTATAGGCATGAACATCATTTACGCATATAGGACTGTCTCTTCGGTACGTGAGTCCTTCCTGACAAGGAGTTCTAGCTAACGTTAAGAAGTGAGTAGCCAAGATGTGCAATGCTACTTGTTGTTTTTTTCCTTCTAACTAGGAGAGCAGTGTATTCTCAGCGCACAGCTCTATTAATAGTCTTCTAGGGCTGTGCCCGACCAGTAGACATTATAGGTGGAACTGTCCAACGGCCACCTGTAGGTGCTTGCTAATAACACCTGAACATTTGAGAGAAAACCGTGTATAATACCCTTTCAGAACTGAAGATCAGCATTTCTGGACTCAGATAGTGTCTGAGTTGCGTTCTTTGGTAGAAAGCAGTAGAAATCAACTCAGGTAAACCTAGGCAAAGAAACCAGTTGGAACGTGGCCCGCAGATTCCAAAGCGCTGGAGAACCACACTTGCAGAACGCAGGGCATGAGGGCCGCTCCAGGGCTCTTTTGGCAGGAACTGGCATTTGAGCTTTTAGGCTGCCACCAGCGGGATGTGCCAGCTCTGAGTGTTTTCCATCCTTGCGTCCGTCCGCTCGAGACTCAAAGACCAGAGAGAGAGTGTCCACCTGGCCAGTGGGTTCCATTCGCACACCTTGGTGAGAATAGCACTGGGCACCTTGCCTGACAGCGCCCCAAGTTCCTCCTAGAGATGGCTCCCTACGAGGAGCTTGGGTGCTGGTACCAAAAGGGAGGTTGGGCAAACTACCATCGATAACTATCCTCTAGGGAGATGCCCCGGCCACTCTGAGCCTCCATGCTCACGTCTCCAAGGTGCTTCTCTGTGAAACTATAACCCTTATGTTTCGGGCCGCTGGGCTGGATGGAGGGGGAATCAGAAGCGTGCAGCGTAACAGGTAGCCCTCCTATGGATACACGTGTGTCCTTTCTCCAGACAGGCAAGAATGGATTTTCCCAGTGAGGTAATGTCCGCCTGTCTCTGAGTTTTCGTAAAGAAAACCAGTTTTATCAGGGCTACAGTGCTACCATCCGGTGCAAGATTAGTGCTGTTAATAGCTTCTAAACACTGTGTGACAAGCAGAAAAAGGACTTCTGGCATAACATTGCATTGGTCTTATTGCTATCTGGGTAGCCTCTAAAAAGCACATGATGTTTTTAATGCTGTACATGTGACAGTACAGACTGGAGCAAAATAGCTGAGTGATCTTGGTGCATTCACGTAACCTCTGTGGAGCTGTGAGGTCACATTATTGGAGAATGTTAGTAATTCAGAGCACGCTGATTTATGAGGAACACGAGTAAATCAAGGCCAAACAAGATCTCTTTCTTGAATTGGTGTTAAAACACCAGCTTAGTTCTCTGTTCCAAAACCAAATGAGCTGTTTTAAATATGCTCTGGGTACCAGGTGCCATTGGCTCATTGTTAAAGGGAAGAGTTGGAGTCAATAATGGCTCAGGTCTCTTTTAGACATAATATGCCATGAACCTGAGACTTGTCCCTTTGTATGTGACAGTGATGATAGTTTTGTTCTGCTCGCTTTTTATCTCCATGAGCAGAAATGCATGCCTGGCCCCTGGCATGGTGCCTTTGACGTAGCAAGTGCTCAGTAAATGACTGAACCTAATTGATTTGCTCGAAGTCGCTAACACATAGGCAGCACTGACAACACTCAGGCCTCTCTAGCCTACAAGACCCATGGGCCCCAGTACTGAAAACGTCTGAGATCCGAGATTCCAGTGTGCCCAGCACTGCCCAACAGGCAGGGCGACCGTTCCTGCCTTGTCCATCTGTCTTTGGCGACTACTCCGGGAAGGAACGCCTTCTGTAACAGTGCTGGGCTGTGGCTATTCACAATAGCTTATGTCAGGGAGGAAGCACTACAGAACATGTGGCTGGAACACAAGGGACTAGAAACACCGTAAAATATGCTTAGGGTTCTGGAATAATATTGGTGTGGGAATAATGTGCTTTATGGCCAAACAGCTCAATGGTTAACTTTTAGGAGGGGCATTTCCTGTATTATGAGCAAAAATGCCCTGACTCTCATCTTGAAATTAGGAATGTTAGAAGATAAACTCATTGAAGAGAATACTTACATAGTTTATGAAACTTCTTTTTATTATGTTTCTGAGGAAATTTATTTATAACTTTATAAGTCAATGGCATAGTCTATTTGGATAAGGGTACCTTGTTTTCTTCAAGAAATTGATGAAAACATACTTTTTAAACTTTAAAGATGTATATAAGGGTAAAGTCCTATTATAAAACTTTTGAGATTTAGTACCTATTCAGAGTTCAAAAGATATTTAAACAAAATTTCTATCTAAATTTCCTACAAGCTTGACTTAATGCCATGGTGTCAGTTTAGTTCTCTATTCAAGAATTCTGTTTAATATTTGTTAATACCGTCCTTTTAAATGAAAACTCTCAGAATGAAAAAGAGGGCACACTATGAAATTTTTCGAGTTTCTCCATGTTGCTATGGAAACTTAGTAAAAATGTCTCGTTATTCAGGTACAGCATGATTCACAATAGTCAAAAGATGATAACAACCCAAATATCCATCTACAGATGAGCAGATAATCAAAATGTGACGTAGTCATACAATGGAATATTATGTAGCCTTAAAAAGGTGAAATTCTTATACGTGCTACAACATAATAAACCATGAAAACATTATGCCTCATGAAATAAGCCAGACACAGAAGAACAAATATTGTACAATTCTGTTTGTAAGCAGTACCCTAGACTAGGCAGATTCATGAGACAGAAAATAGAATAGAGCTTACCAGGGACTTATTGTTTAATAGGAGCAGAGTTTCTGTTTTCGACAATAAAAACATTCCAGAAGTGGGTAGTGATTATGGTTGTACAACATCATGAATGTACTAACACCCCTGAATTGTACACTTGCAGATGGTTAGAATGATTTTGTTATGTATGTTTTCCACAATTAAAAAAAAATAGTTTGTTTTCTACACATCAAGACAAAAAGAGAGAGAGAGATGACTCAGGTGGTTTAAAAAGGGGATGGTGGAGAATAATATATCCTTGGGGCTTTATTATTATTGGTTCATTTGTCTTGTATTTCTTTAGGACTTACTATGGGCTGAGTCTCATACTTAAATTTTTGTAATACTCACCACACCCGAAGAAGTTAGTCTTTCTAGCACCCTGATTTCACACATGATAAAACTGAGCCATGCTGAGGTCACCCAGGCACAAAACAGTGGACCCAGGGCCCACACCGCCCTGGACCGGGTCCGGGGCCCAGGCCCTCTAACGTCCCACACTGTTTCCATAAGGCAGTCACCTCCCTTCTGGAAACTGTCCCTCTCTCAGCACTCCTCACGCTCCCATTGCCACTCTGACTAGTAGTTCTTGATCTTCCTCCCTGACATCTCTGCCCCAACTGACCATCCCCGTAAGCCTTGGGTGACATGGTGAGTTCACCCAGAGGTCAGCCTGCCGTGTTCTGTCTCCCCACGCTTCACGCTCTCCCCCTGCAAGTTCAGTCTTCACCTCGGGAGTCCTCCTTGGTTTACTTCTGTACTCTGACCCTTCCTGTTTCGTTCCAGGAGGAACAATCTCTCTCTCTGTGGGTCACTAAGGTAGAGGCTTCTTCGTGCCTTCCTGCTCCCTGCCTGTCTCTGCATCCTCGGAGAAATGTGTTTGCCCAGCGTCCTCGGGGAGCTGCTAGTGGAGAGGGCCTGAATAATTGCGGTGTTCCACTTGAGCTTCCGAACAAGGTCTGAATGTCCCATGTGCCAAACCGGCATCCCTACAGTCGGCGAGACTCCTGAGAGAACATTCCAGCACCTCAGGCTATGCATATGCCAAATCAATAGTTAATAGCTTCACCAGCTTCTCACCCACGTCCAAATCCTTCTATGCCTTCTGCATCGCCCCCTCCTTTCTGAACTCAACAACGTTGAGGTTATAAGAAAACTTTTGGATTAACCTCCTTGTTGCTCTCTCTGAACTCCAGTATTTTCTATTATCCAAGACTCCCTTACAAAGAACTGATTATATTTCACTTCCTTAGTCAGAAAACCCTGATGGCTCTCCAACACTTACAGACCTAAATAAAGACACCTTGCATGATGTTCAAAACTCTACAGACGCAGATCCCTTATCCCTGCTTCACTCACGTCTCCCCTGCATCTGGTCACGCTGAACAGCCAGCAGTCCTCACACACTGACTGGAGTTACCTGCTCTCCTTCTCTTTTAACTCACGGGGCTCCCGCTGTCTAGACTGGCTTTCCCTCCTCCCAGCCCTGCTGTGGAACGGGCCTCTTCTTCAAGGCTCAGATCTTATGCCCGTTGTGAAGCTTCCCTTGGTCCAGGCTCCCTCATCAATGACAACCTATCCCCCATGTTTCTGTGAGTTTCTCTCTCAATGGTGTTTGACATGGCCTGCCTTACATTATTTTCAGCTGTGTGATTAAAGCTCCTTTAAGGGAAAAACAGTGTTTCACAGCATTTTGTCTCCCCTGTGGCGCTTAGTTACCAGACAATGAGGGTCACATTGTCTTAGTTACCAACGTTCACATAGTAGGCATTCAACCAATGAGATCAATTGGACTGTATTTGAAAGGATTGTATTTGATGATCTCACAGGCCACACTCTACCATTAAAAGGAATTGCTTATGTGAAATACACCTAAGCCAAGTCTTTCTGTATTTATAAAATCAGACACAGCTGCAACTAACAGGTTTCTACCCTCATTTCCCCCTCACCTCCTCACCCCCCACCCCCCAATAGTGGCTTAAAGAACAGTTTACTTTTCTTTCTCATAAACCAAATACAGGAATATGAGGTCCGAGACTGGTACGGCAGCTCCACAAAGTCATCAAGAGCTCAGCCTTCTTTTAACTCTCTATTCTACCATCCGTTGGTTGTGACCCTCATTGTCTGTTATGGCTTCTAGAGATCCAACCATCACCTATGAGTTCCAGGCACAACATTTTTTCTAGGAACAGAAGAAATAGTCATGCTCTCTTTGAATGAAAGTTCCAGGAAGACCTACTGAAGCTTTCATTTATATCTCATAGGCTAAACCTTAGTTTCTTGGTCACTCTATCTGCAAAGGAAGTTGGAGACAACAGCCAAGGGCCCAGTTTACAATGGGAAAAATAGTATTTGGTAGACAACAAGTCGTCTCAGCCATGTTCCTAATGGTGAACGTAAAGCTGGGAGGAGGTCATTCTGTCACGTCCAGTATCGTCTTCCAGCCATGTGGGAAAAGGATTGGAGACAGCGAGGAGCAAAGAGCTCAGGACAGGATGCAACATACTTACGCTTCTCTTGGTATCTAAGGAAAGAAACCAGGAAGTAACCACAGAAAAGCATCTAGTGAACTCCCTGGGCCTAGTTTCTATTCAAAAGGGAAAACAACGTGAAGAAGAGGGAGGGAGAGGAGTGTGGGCGGCTGTCACCACCCAGTACAAAGAAACCCCAAAGAGAGAGGGTGGCTCTGCAGGAAATTAGCAATCTACTAGGATTCCTATCTGAGTGTTTCATGTAGTCTCTACATGAAATGGGAAACATTTTAGGATCATTTATCGTCCATACAGGGATGATGGTGCTTCTTGAAGTTCAGTTTGATCCTGGTGACTCACCTTCCGGAGTGTGGTCACTGACTTCTTGGGCTCTTTTGCATATCACTTAGCATAGCATTTTGCTAACAGTGCTTCCTTCCACACTCTTTTGAAACCCACTGATTTCCAAGAGCATGAAGGGAGGAGAGGACAGAAGCTCCGAAGCAGAGCGCTAAGTAGTCAGCTTTGAATTGGCGCGGTTAATAAAAAGTTAAGGATTGCTATGAGACACTTCAGGCAAAGCTCAACAAACTAGGGGATTGAGTAGTGTGAAAGCAGATGAAATTTAATTTGGTTAAGTGTAAAATAATGCACTTTGGGAAAAATCATCTAAACTTCTCATAATCTCTGAT
The DNA here is from genome assembly GCA_004027555.1 of Craseonycteris thonglongyai. Taxonomy (NCBI): domain Eukaryota; kingdom Metazoa; phylum Chordata; class Mammalia; order Chiroptera; family Craseonycteridae; genus Craseonycteris; species Craseonycteris thonglongyai. The sequence continues at coordinate 122,342 of PVKE010000287.1, forward strand.
AGGCCCTGAACTCATAGTAAAATAATTTAAAAGTCATGGCTGATAACTTGGGGAAAATATTTGTCTCGTATGTAGCAGCAATTTAAAAAGCCAATAGGATGCTTGGGGGGGTTAAAAGAAAAGTAATATAGAAAATTTAAGATAACATATAAAACATTAGTGCTACTCTGTGTCCATTTTTGGTTGTCGTAGGAGATATTAAATCCCAGGAAAGGGACTTGAAAAATGGCTTTAAAACATGGGATGATTTGGGATTTATATAAGCTTACTTACTTGGAAAATGGCATTTTGGAAGAAAGAAGAGGAGGTGTCATACAGAGGACGGAAATAACAATTTACGAAGAGATACTTTCTCTTTGGTTCTAGTGGTCCGTGATATGAAAAGGCAATATTCAGTGAATTCGACAGAAAGGAATATTAAACAAAGATACAGTTGTCCCCTGATATCTATAAGGAATTGCTTCTGAGACCTCCCTGGGATACCAAATGCTGTGGATGCTTAGCATTTGCATATAACCTCCTGTACACTTTAAATCATGTCTTGATTACTTATAGTGCCAAATACAATGCAAAGGCTTTGTAGAGTGTTGTTATACTGTATTGCTTAGGGGATGACAAGAAAATATGTCTATACATGTTTAGTACAGAGGCAGTCATCATCAACCTAACTCCATAGTACATGTCAGCAGCAATGTAACTTTTTTTTTAGAATATTTTGACTCTGCAGTTGGGTGAATCATGGATGTGGAACCCACAGATGTGGAACCATGGATCCAGAGAGCCAACTGTGTAAGACAGTCCCAGGAAGGGACTAGGATTAGATGAAGGGGCACAGAATCACATTAACATTTGTGTCTGTGCAGCTTAGAATGCGTAAGTGAAATGTAAGGACATTCCCTGTGGGATCCCAGACCAAGTGGGGATACAAACTAGGGAGGGCTTCGCTGAGTGCTGCTCGCAGCTGGTGAGAGAAAACTGAACGAAAAGGCTCAGTGGCCAAATCTAATTGAGTCATGTACGTATTTCTGCTATGTACAGAATATTTTTTCTCCAACTATGCTCTCATGATTCAGCATTTCCTACAGCAGCAAGCAATTGGCAGGGATGCCTCTGGAAAGTGAAGGGTGTTTAGACTCTGCCAAAGGACATCCCTGGACAGATGAGTAGCAGGGTGGGAAAGCAAGGCTAGAAACACATATCACTTCCCTGAAATCAATACACCGTGCGCTCTTTCTCCAGTGGAGACTGTACTAGCATTAACCTGGCCCTTGACCCCACTTTAACCTCACCTCCCGAAACACATAATCCCGGGTTATCCATTTTCCAAATATAAGTAACTGCTGAGCCGTGCAGCCTGCTGTGAACACAACCTGCCCAGTGTTGGCAGTGCTGTTGTATTGACAGATATGTCTGTTCCCAGCTGACACCTTGGAGGACCGATTGATTGGCTCAACAAAAATCTAGAGATTTATTTGAAGGGCCAGATAGGTCCTTCACAGCATTTTCTCAGTTCAAGATGTCAGTTCTGCCTTAATAACAGGAAGCTAAGAGCAACCATGCTTTCACAGGTATTTTGCCAGTGGATAGCAAACCCAATTTCCAGCTAGTCTCTGCGAAATTAGCATTGGGGCTGTTCCTGAATCCACCCTTCTTAAGATAGATCAGCTAAAATGATGCCTGAAATCCCCCAAATACTGTGAAACTCCCCCTCTTTTCCCTTCCACCGTTGTTTCTCACGTCCTTGAAGCACATTAGGACTCATGGCCCTATATTAGATTGCTAAGGCTGACGTGACAATGTGTCACTGACTGGGTGGTTTAAACAACACAGATGTATTTCCTCGATATTCTGGAGGCTGGAAGTACAAGATCAAGGCATTAGCAGGGTCAGTATCTTCTGACAGCCTCTCTTCTTGGCTTTCTAATAACATAGATGTTCATCTTCTAGTGTCTTCACATAATCTTTCCCTCTGTGTAAAGACACCAGTAAGATTGGATTAAGGCCCACCCACCTGGTCTCATTTACCCTTAATTACCTTCTTAAAGATCCTATCTCTAAATACAGTCACATTCTGGGGTCCCCAGGGTTAGCACTTTAACATATGAATTGGTGGGGGACACAGTGCAGCCCATTTTACCACCAGGAGCTTAAAACTCAAGATTTAGTGACTTTCTGTGGTCCCTGAGGTAAGCAACAGTTGGAATTGGAATTGCAATTCCCAGCCCCCTTTGCTCTCAGGTATGGGAAGTTTGCAAACCTTACAAATTGCTTGCTTCTTGCTCATTTGTCAGTCAAAGACCTTTCTAGGACCAAAAATCCTCCATAGCATTTTAAATTCATGAAACCCTTTTGTTTTATCACAGGAAAAAAAAAACCAGTAAGGAGATATGTGAGCGAGGGGACAGATCTCTCCATGTGTAGCCTCAGGCGCTCGGTAGCCATATTGTTCTTGCTGGATGATGTCTTTCCAAACAACACTTCATGGTGTGACCCCAGCAGAGCCACAGCCCAGCAGCCACTCACAACCTGTTCTTGTCCGTGGGGATCACCACTTTCCACACAGAAATAAAATGCTGCAGTTACTGCCCAGTTCACTCACCGGGGACTTTCTGATCACAGAGCAAAGCATCAGGAACCATTTTACTCCTCCTCACAGCCTTTCCCGGGGAATTAGAATACAGCTCTGATGTCGGTTTTATTTTCTGCCCAGCACTTCACTCAAATGAACTCTGCTGTTTAATATTTTAAGCATGTAAATAGCCAGACTCCACTGGTGCCCTCAATACCAGGACCCAGCAGGGCCTGGGAGGACCCCAAAGCCGGGTTAGGGATCCCGGTCTCTGCCCAGCCTCATCAGCTTTGTGTCCAAGTTGGCTTTCTCCACCTGTCCAGACTCTTTCTCTGAGGGCAGCAAAGAAATTAAGTGGCAGAGCCCACCCCAGCCCCCAGATCAGGAGGCAGGAGAAGGGGCTACAGCCTTGGGCAAGGTATAGCCCGAGGTGAAGGTCCAGGAACCAGGAGTCCTTGGAGTTGTGTTGGTCTTTCTGAAGGGCCTTCCTAAAATAACCGCATCTGGGGACTACATGGGAGCAGGTGGAAGTTTTTAAAAGCAATGCAAATATGGTTCCTTTTTCGGGAAGTGAAAGAAGATCCTTGTGAAAGGAGATACGCACATACGCATACACATTCTCACACATGCACACATGCACACACATTCTCACACATGCTCACATACACGCACACATTCTCACGCATGCTCACATACACGCACACATTCTCACGCATGCTCACATACACGCGCACATTCTCACGCATGCAGACACATTCTCACACACACAAGAAAACACCCGTGTTCATGGTGTCGCAGCCAAAGGCCATAGAGACGTGTCCTTAGCAAGTGGGTGCGATGGCACAAGGAAGGGAAGGGGGGAGGGCTGAAAAAGGAGCCCGCAACCCCCGAGGTCACTTGGAGCCCCCCCGACCACACTGGGCTCGCTCACTCCCAGTTGGCTTGTGCCGTCACCCACCAGGATCGCTTGGAATGCCATTGGAGATGCAAGACCGTTTTAGAAACAGGAAATTGGAAGTGTTCTTAAAATACTTCAGGCTGTGTGTGTGAGAGAGAGGGAGAGAAAGACGGGGTCTGTGTGCTGGTAAGCAGAGCGCTCGCGTGGACCCACGCAGCGGGCTCTGGGCAGCCGGGCGGGCATCGGGCTGGCCTGGCCTGGGTGACTCCTCGTCCACAAAGGCCCGCTTGTTTGGCAGATCCATTTGCCTGGAATTTCAGAACCGAGGGTCTTTTCTCCTCCGCCTCCTCTTGCATCAGGGAGCGCTGTTGTGCGTGGATGCTCAGGAAAGGAAACGCGTGCATTTGAATGTCTGTGGCTCCCGCTCAGTCGGTGAGCTGTTTCCTCCACCCAGGTGGAGCAGGGAGCACGGTCCTCTCTGACATGCTGCTTAGTCTGAAAACAGACCGCTAAATGCATAATGAAGAGCCTCCGAGGAGGCAATCTGCATGTTAAAATGGTGTTCAGCAGCCTGAGCTGTCATACAGCATAATTTGAAGATGAATGTGCATCCAAGCCGACAGCCAGTCGCTGCCTGGCCGGGGTCCTGGTGATTCGGGTGACCTATCTGCTGGGTGGCAGCGGGGCTTCTGAGGGGCCACACATGAAGCAAACACCCCCATATCTACGACGAGACCCATGGGCCCTCCCTTGGCCCTGCCCAAATTGACACAGGCAGACTGATGCCAAGAGACAGTCTGCACTACAGAGACAGCTCAGAGAGTGGCTGTGGATCCCAACGGGAGGGCAGCAGGCTTCCCGCACGCTGGAGTCCAGGGGCTGCTAGCAGTCACAAAGGGAAGTGTTCCATTTGACACGCAGAAGCAGAGAAGCTCTGAGCAGCCCGGCACCGGCAGGTACCGGCCGCCACGCAGTTCCAACTGTGGCCACTTCTGTAGCCGCCGCCACCGTAGTTCACAGCCAGTAGCCACAGCCTTCGCATGAGTGATGTGTAGACGCCGCTGTTGTCTCTGAACATTTGACAGAGGCAATTAGGGCCCGACTCGAGGGGCAGGACATCACATAAGCACAGGAACACTGGAGAAATGAGGTTAGAGCCGAGAAATTAGCCATCTGCCTGGTGGAGAGTATATCCTCGAAGTGCTATTTACGGAGGAACGACACACAACATGTATCCATTTGTATTGTCCGGGGCTGTAGCTAGACAGAGCACAAAACCACGTTTTCTTGGTGTCCCCTCTATTTAGAAAGGCTGCATATGCCTTCTTTTTTTCTTTTTTTTTTTTTCCGTTTGAAATGCCTGATGATGGAGCTGCAGCTAAATGCCAATCCCTGGGGGAAGGATTCGTAGTAGCTAGAGGTTTTATGCATTACTGCCGTCTTGAGGTTCCCAAACACTGTAAATGGGCAGCCAAAGTCAAATTTGGAGCACTGGGAGGAGCCGCAAAGTGCAGGCCTTACTTTGGGTGTTGCCAATCCCACTTTGAAAGACGGAGGGGAAAATGCCCTTCAGTAATGAGTGATGCCCAAATGGCGCCCCAGACATGTTCCAGCGGCCCACAGCGGTGGGGGTGACAGCAGAGGCCCCCCTGTTTCAAGTGAAGCCTCGCCCACAGGCGCTACAGGTTGCAGGCACACCCCTGGGCCCCGGCCACAGCCTCAGTCAGGAGCGCAGCCTACAAGGGCCCCTGGCCCGGGCTCCACCATTCATTACAGACCAAAGAGGCACACGGTACAGTTGGCATGTGCACTCCGCCCTTCTGAGAGCCCTGTGAGCTTGGGGAGCTGCACCTCAGGAAGTCTTTTCCATATGAGGGTGCGATCCAACACGTGGGGCTCCATACCCACTCGGCCAAGTTGCCCAAAACGCCAGCTAAATGGTTCAAAAAGCCTGAGGGCTGATATTTTGCAACCAGTTTGACTGATTCTAATGTATAGGTTGGACATGCAGGTCTAGCCTTAATTCTTCAGGCTCTGATACATCTTTCCTACTTCCCACCAAGTTTCCCCAGTGTCCGCGTACTGTGTGTGCTACAGAACCACTGGTACCCAACACCCGCTTCCACTCAGTCAGCTTCAGCTTCTGTTGGACCAAAGGGATAATCGTATCTGTGATCTACTCAGTGACACAAATGGGGTGCTTGCACCTGGGGAAAATGTTGTGAAGGAATCTTGTCACCCGTAACCTTTTACTCTGTGACCTTGAACCTAAGGGGTCAGGTATTTCCTCAAGCTTTTGGGAAGAGGCAGCATCGCAATGAACGGAGTAGCTGATGTGGAAACCAGTGCCCATGCACTCCGGCCACGAAATAAGTTTGGCTGTGTGCCATGTCCCGGGAATAAAGCCGCTGTGGGGGAGACATGCACCTTTCACTGCTTCCTGCCTCTGTTGTTGAGGTTTACGAAACTCAAATCCCGTGAAGTTTACCAAAGGCAAACACTTTAACTTTTCAACAGAGAACGCCCCTATTTTATTTCTATATCAGCATGTAGGGACAGAGCACCTTCCCTTCACTGTCCACACCCCGCTTGTTCAGCACCTGAGTGGTGCAGTATTGGTTCTGATCCAAAATGGAAAGGGTAGGCTATAGGGCTTCATGTTCTAGAGTGTTTCTGGGTTTTCTTCTGCAACTTATTTTTCAATGATGATAGACAACACCACTGAGGGTAGGAGATAAATTAGGACCTTAAGAATTCATGAATATGCAATATCTAGAGATCTTGTATTTGGGGTATGAAACCAGTGGAACCAGTCATAGTGACTGGGCTTGGGGTAGCAGGGTTCAATGAGCATCGACAATGCAATTTCAGTGCCAGCCCTGTGGCAGCAGTGAAGTAGCAGAGCCTTTGTCGTTCTCTGCCTTCTGAGACGGGAGACAAATGCATGGCTGTGCAGAAGATAAAAAGCTGCTGAGTCAAGGATCACAGGCGAGTAACAATGAAAACGTGGCAAATACAGAGTAAAGCTTTCCATGGGCCTTTGGCGGTTGGGTAGACTAAACACACACACACACACACACACACACACACACGCAGTTCACGCTCCTGTTGAAAACTAGGAGGTGAATGCAGAGTCCGTTCTTGGTCTGAGGTTCCCTTGAGCTGTGTCCTGAATCACAGATTTGGGGCACCTGCTTTCTAGGGAGATGCTCACCACCCAGAGACCCCCCCCCCCATTCCCAAACCACCCAGTTCTCTTCAGCACCACAGTGGTAGCCACGATCTCAGCATCTGTGAACACAGAAGTGAGGGCCTCTTAGCACCACATGCGTTAGTTTTCTGGATCAGAGCTGTCTGGTAGAAGTTTCCAGAATGTGCAAGATGTCCTATATCTGCATGGTCTTATATGGTAGCCATGAGCCACACATGGCTATGCGCACTGGAAAAGAGGCTTGTGTGGCTGAAAAACTGCATTTTTTATTTAATTTAATTTCATTTAAATTTAAACAGTGGCCCTGAGTTGGACATCATGCCCCTTAATTTTCGTGGACTTCTTAAGGAGCCCAGAAGCTAGGACCGGTAGCACCTCGGCTTGTTGCCTGGAGCTACGAGCACAGCAGAGCTGCGTGTTGACAGAGAACAGCACTACATGCGCGACATATGGCCTGTGCCCTGCAAAATAAGCTAGGACTGGCTGCGACAGAGGCCGGGAGTAGTCCTTCCCCCTGGCCTCCCCTCCTCCACTCATTCTAATTGCAGAGAGTAGAGAAGGGGCCTGTGGAGTCAAGCCTGGTTATTGTCAAGCTCAATTTGCCATGACTTTTATTTTCCAATAAGCAGTCTGGCCAGCTGTGGCTGAAAATGAAATCACCAAAGCAGACAAGCCCTCAGCCCTCCTCCAATTATTGATTTATAAAGAACCCAGCCCGTGTTCCACTCTGTCATCAGACCCTATGGTCATATATATTCACGGGCAAATCCCAGGATGCAGTCACAGCCCACGAAATACTCCTTGAAATGGACAGCAGGTATTAACTTGTATTTCTAAATGTAAGGAGATTGGACTGGCCTTTCTCAAACGTTGCAGAAACAATGTTAAATGTAAAAAAACAAAAAAAAAAACCCAGGGCTGTGAGTCTTAAAGGACAATTAAAACTGTGACCACTTGGAGGTTTTTTTGCAGAGGGATTGGGGGCGGGTGGGGAGGTTATAAATTATTTTTAAAGCGAAGTTTCTAAATTTATTTCAATTATCGTTAACTCCTATCAGTCACTTGATGAAAACACTTTGGGATTTTGAAAGGAAGGACAACAATGCCTACTAAAACACTGGCTAAAATTCTGCATTCTGTGACATCAATCGTCAATCATGAACATTTATAGACCCCCTCATCAAAGACTGCCCTCAGCTCTTTGGGGAAATTCAGGGCAAAAGTAAAATAAAAGCCATTGACCTTGGCTGGGGTGATGGTTAATCGTTGCCTGCCAGGCCTACAAAAACCTTAGGATCGTACCTTCCAGAGGTCCCTTCCAGAGGTCCCTTCCAGCAGTCCCTTCCATCCCCCTTAGTCCAATCCTGAATCCGAGTAGCCGTGTAGGGAGGTGTAGGGAGACTCACAGCATTGACTATGAGCACTGAAAACCACAGGGCCTTACAGATGTTATGGAGGTAGCATGAGGGATTCACGTTCAGGAAGAGTAAGGGAGCAGCTCAGCCTCTCGTGAGGCTTTTTGAAGAAGAAAAGAAAATAGAAACTTTAATTCATGCTAACCATTGATCCAACTCTGTGGCTTTGAGTGGGGGAGTGGGTCTTAACATCCCCCATCCTTTTCTCCTTCCACTGTGATTGCCCTCTGAGACCCCAGGTCAGCCTCTATGCTTTTTGTCTTGCTCAGAGAAACTCCCCTAAAACTCCCGGGCCCTAGTAAAAGTGATGCCCCCCTGGGGTTAACTCTTCTCAAGCACCTCAGTGCAGTAGGCAAGGCCTCCCACTATAAAGGTACATACCCCTTTGAATCTCTGTCCAAAAGAGCATCTAGTCCATTCACAACCGTTTCATTTTCTTATCTGCAGCTCCCTAGGGACAGCGAGTAACAACATGCTTTGAGAGGCATCCTGTTCTTTAGTCGACCAGTATTTATGGCATGACTCCAGTGTGTCAGGCAGCTGTTTGAGACTAGAGGACACCACCTTGAGCAAGAAAGGTCAAATTCCCTCTCTCAGAGTGTACATTCCCAGTGGCTAGAGGAAGCCTGCCGGGGTGACTCTTGAGCTGACACCAGAATGACAAAAAGGAGGCAGCCAAATGAGAAGCTAGGGCCATAGAGTTCCAGGCTGAAGGAGCAGCTGGTGCAAAGAAGGAAGAAAGCTGGCTTGTTCGGGCGTGGCGAAGAGAGCCCATGGGGCCAGTGTGAGCAGGGAGAGGGGTGCAGGAGACGAGCGCTCGGTGGTGGGCAGGAGCCTGGTGAAGAGAATGAGTCCCATTCTAAGCAGGATGGAAAGTCTCTGGATGGTGGTGAGCAGGGGAGTCACATGGTCTGATTTATACTGTAGAAAGCAGCCATGTGGAGAATGGACTGAAGGAGAATGTAGGGATCCCCTGGCTTGGCTCCAAGCAGGTGACAACGACAGCTTGGACTGGGAAGGTGGTAACAGAGATTGAACAGTGGCCAGATTCAGGCTTTGTTCTGGAGGTAGAGTTGACAAGACCTACTGAAGAACTCAACTGGGGGTAGGTAGGGAAAAGAAGGTAATGTTCATGATTCCTAGGACTTCTTACTTGGCCAACAGGGTAGATGTTGGTATTGCATACTGAAACAGCGAAGACTTCAAGATGATCAGGAGTGAGGAAGAAAAGAATCAGAAACTCTGTTCTGGATGTGTGATGTCCAAGATCCATACTGACCTGCCTTCGGTCTTGATTATTCTGCCCTTCCGTACATTCTTCCTGCGAGCCAGCTGAACACTGCCCAGCTTTTTATTGAAGCCTGTCAGTTTCCCTGCACGTGGAGAAGAGTTGATGAGTGCCCCTCCAAAACCCATCCTGGATTTGCAGACAGTCACTGTTGCCTCACCTACTTTTCTTTCTGGATAGACAACCCAATTCCTTTCATCTCTCTGTGGAGGACCTTTCTTCTATCCCTTTAATGGTGACTGTTGCTGGCTTCTGGGTCCTCACCTGTTTTCCGTGTGTCATTTTGTAAATGCCAGAACCAAGGTAGGACACATATGTCTGCTTAGGTTCTAATGCTGGTGAAACAGAACAAGTCTTTCCTGCCCTTTGTATGTCACTTTCTCAGCCATCCCAGTATAGAATCCTTTGTTCCACAAAAGCTCTGGCTGGCTGATCCATGGTCCACCTGTGACCTCTACACCACTGCATCTCTGTGTCCATGCCTTGTCACCCAGGGTGTGGGGTTTCAGCGCCCCACTTTGGAAGTATCTGCTTCAAGCATGTTTCCACCCTGTTTTTGTAGGAATCATCCAAAGGCAGTTTAGGGCAAGATGTGATCTACTTAACAGCCCCTGTCAAGAATGGCTGGTAGCCCTACTGCAGCCCTGAACTTCTTCCTCTAGCACTAGCCGCTTCGTTCCTGTTCACTTATCTATCAGTGCCTGTCTTCAACATACTTTCCAATTGGTTATCACCTAATAGTAGAGAGTCACTTCCTTAACCCTCCCAAGAAAGGTTCAAAGAGAAACAAAACCAGGAGTGCATGAGTTTTCTAGGGTCCTGTATCAAGCCAGTGGGTACCAGGTCGCTCCAGACATGATCAGATCTCAAATACATCTCTTTGCACATCAGCACATTAAAGTTCTTGGAGACCATCACAACGCTTCTGCAACCAAATACAGCACAAGTTAACATTCCAAAATAAAATTAGAGCCAAATACCATAAATTAGCTGCCTCCGATACCAAAGTACTGTTGATGTTCAAAATAATCATTTTTTCAACCTACATGAATTGGAAAATTGTTTATGCAGATGCATTTTTCATTTCCCTTAGGTTAATACATTCAGATTTGGCATACTATTGGGCAGAAGATATTTATGTAAGATTTTTATTTCCCATAGATAAGTTAAATGGCAGGGGTAGAGCCGCACTTATCAGATTATATTTGGCTCTTTCCTTCTGTCTCCAAAGGTAGGGGAAGGTGCGAAGTCTCCTAACAGCTGCAGGAAGGACCTGCAGCATGAAAGAAAATGGAAATATTTCCTAAGCGGTTGGAACCATAAAATGCTTTATCCTAAGCTGAAGGTAACCGGCTTTGGAGGGAACACTGGAGACAGTTGGAAAAAGAGGATGTCAAAGGATGTCCACCTGCCTATCACAGTCACCAGATGAGAGCAGCTATTTGATCTGACATACGGGGAAGATATAAACAATAACAAGGAAACCAGGATGGGTTAGGAAATCAAATGCAAACCTGAAATCAAACAGAAACCAAACTGAGTGATTCTCTCCCCAGCACCACTTCAGTCGGCTGCTCACTATATCCCTTCTTCGGCTTTCCAAGCTCACAGTCCGGGCTTTAACCTGGGAGATTGTAAACTCCAGTTTCATTCCTCTTCCTTAATTTAGGTAGACAGAGCTTTGAAATGGCAACTAAATTACCTTTTGGTGAAATCAAATCTTCCCTACTAGCCTCAAGCAGAGAAGAATCTAGACCAGGAGGCCTGGCTAATGCATCCCAGCAGCTCCCAGTCTACCTCCTGAAGCCCAGAGAGGATGTGTGCTGTGAAAGGGTGACTCCCAGCCTTCATGCCCTGCTGTTTCTCCAGCAGGGAGTTACTCTATTCACTGTCTTTGCTCCTATTGCCTGCCTAGCAGGAGGTTGCTTAGGGCTGTAAAATGTTTATTGCCTGTTTATTGTGTGAGTAACTGCAGTCTAGGAGGAGAAAATATTTCCCAGTTTACCTAGGGCAATGAAAATAGGATTAAGAGTTCTGAGGGCTGAGCAAGGAACGATATAAAACCCAGAGAATCAGACCGTGCATCCCTAAGAAGCCCAGGACCCCGGCGTTAATTACCCCTTCATTCTAGTCATGGTGACTTTTCCTCTTATTCTCAGCCGCGTATAATTCACCGTGATGGATTTAGGGATTGCTGGTATTCTAAAAGTTTAAGTCTCGAGAAAAGAAGAGTTTGGCTCAGATCCCAGGTGGAATGGTCAAATTGCACCCCAAACCAGGTCATTGACCCGATGGACATCCACACTCATGTTTATTTCTTTTTTGTCCAAAGTAAGTTACGAACAGCTTAATTTCCACCAAGTTTGCAGCGTGGAGATTCAATAGAATACCGTGTAACAGTTCAGGCCATCCGACAACCGCCATGTGCATTGAATCTAATCATCGTGGCTTAAATCACTCATGTCTAAGATTAAATGTTCCTACCGTGAGTCTTCAATCAGTTCTTAAATGTGAACTCCTGCTGTCCTCCACTCCCTCACTTAGCCCCCTTCTTAGGGTCTTCCTGTCTTGTTCATTAATGGACCAACACAGAATTTTAAATGCTATTCATCCCTCACAAAATTGCATTTAGCTATCTCTGAATCAAAACTACTGAGTCCCCTGAAGTGCTGTCACTCTTAGAAGTGGGCTTCAGATTTGGGCCCTAATTCCTTTTAGAGTCTTTTGTTGTATCTTCATTCATTCACTCATTCATCCTTTTGCTAACTCTATGTTATGACAGCATCGTTTTAAACTCCTACTGTAAGGTCAACCACAGTGCAAGGATGGCCAGGAATGACTTGATTCCAATCCTAATCTTTTGTTTTAGACTTCAAGACTTGAAACCTGTTTCAGGAGCACAGTGTACAATAAGAAACAAGGTGCCTATTTCAAGTCTGGGGTCCAGAACTCTCAAGGCACTCTGTGCGGGCCATTGGAAATCATTGTATCAGTGTAATACATGTAAATGGTTTAAGCAGCTAATTCAGGCTCCACAAGTTCACTCCCGCTTTGGATCCGTTGGTACTGTTAACTGAGAAAATTTCAGGATCTGCTCTTTATCTTGTTTCACAAGGCCATCTGCACAAGAGCAACACTCTCAGGTTTACCATAAGGAGCCTTTGGGAGAAAACTAGTCTGAGTGGTGTAACTTAGAGGAAGCTCCAAGACTCAATGGTAGGATCACCAAGAAAATCTACACATGCAGATGGTGCTTATCAACCAGCAATAAAATGCGAGGGGTTCTGAGAACCTCCCCTGCCCAGGCTCCTTGTCTCAGCTGGGAGGATTCAGGGGCATCCAGAGAAATAGTTGCATGACCACTGAATAGGAATAAAGTCAATAATGGACTTGGAAGAAAATCTTTAGACACTTCTGGTTTAAATGGGCTTAGAGTGGAAGCCCTTCAGAGTCCAACACTTACTCCCAAGGATGGGGCAAGGCTGGGGGAGGGAGAGAGAAGCCCCCACTTTAGTACTTAACAGTTTTTCTTTCACAAGGACTATCCTTGGCTTCTCAGGGCACTAGAGGGACAGGGAGGGGGATCGAAGTTCGGTGACAGTTGGGTTGAAGCAGGACAGAATAGGATCCCGCTGCCAGACGGCCAGGCCAGCACTCCTTTGGAAAGTTGCTTTTGTTCCTAAAAATAAAATATCTGACCCTCCTTTTCTGGATTCTTCCCTAGAGCGAAGCCAGCCAACAGCTGGCCTCTTTAGCATCAGTTCATCCCGGCTCCACACCAACCTCAGGAAGTCATCGGGGAGATCTTTACTAGTGCCACATGACACGAAAGGCAAATTGAGATTTGGAAAACTGAGGCAGTATCTCAGGTCCCCGAATGAACGTGACGTTGTTCTTGAACCCCCTGGCCATTCTGGAGAGGACAGTGGGCTGCTCTCTCGAGCACACACTCACCCTTGTCCATACTCATGCACGCAGCTGGGCCAGGCATGTGACAGGAATAAGCAAGGACTTTTCCGGCTGAGCATGAGGGCCTGCGGAGGCTGATAAGGGAGTCTAGTCAAATGCTGTTTAAAAATAAGTGGTTCCTGCCCAAGATGGAAAAGGTTTGCTTCGTCAGCAAGACCGCACATCTCGGATGCACTGTCTTTTTGGTGCTACCGTTTCTGTCTCGTGTTACTAAAAAAAAATAACACATTGAGAGCTGCTACTGCGGTTGACTTGGGGTGGGGAAGCTATGTATTTTTGAGAAGTGGCGAAGGTCAGAAATCACTTCCGTTGCTCTGGCGTGGTTTCTAACCCAGGTTTTGGAATCTCTCCCCCTCCTCCCTCATTTCTTTGTAGGTTTAGAAAAGGAGTGGATCAGTTCAGTATGATTTTAGCAACCGCAGCCTTCCACCTTGGCTATATTTAGCATGTCAGGTGTGCGCTCTGCCTGCCATGAACTTGGGATATTCATGTGTTTAATTCAGCAGCGGCCTCTCTCGTTTGAAAGGGAGTCTGCTCCAGCCCTGTGGCCACCACAGCTCCGCATTCACGGCTGCTCCTAAAGCCCAGAACCTGCAGCGACATCTGTAGCTGTGACTCCAGATCTTTCCTGTGGAGCTGGGAGAGACCGACCCACAACTTCCTGAGGCAGTGCACCTTCCCCGCCCAGCACTGGCCACATAAGCAGGGGCGGCACCCACAGGATCTTTTTATCCCGTGCTGCACGGGTTTCTTCAGGTAGATGAATTCGACTCATTATTTATTTTTGCACTTGAAGTCATTTCACCTTCCCCTGAGCTTTTCACACCTAAGCTTCATTTGCTGTCCCGATTCAAGATCCGAGCAGCAGCCCGGGTACAACCTGTGCCAGGTGTGTTTGAAGCCTGTGCATCTGTTCAGTTTGCACTTGGGTAAACAGATGGCCCATAGCAGCCAGCTCAGAGTAGCACCTGGCCCGTTCTCACAGAGTCCAGACTCTTCTTCAGCTTTGCAAGGGCCTTAGGCATCCAGGGAAGGAGAGGGGGCGGGGTTTTCTTCTCTTAGGACTTGACCAAGAAGGGGAATGTTGCATTCTTTCCAGGCCGGGGATGGGGTGGGGGTGTGGAAGAGGCCTACAGCAGGAGAAATCTCTCTGGAGCTAAACTCTTGTCCACAGGGGATGCACTGACCTTTTTCCCAGACGCTATGAAGTTAAGTCTCTGTTCTTAGATAAGTCCTTGGCTTCTCAGAGAAACTTCTGTTCCCCCCAGATCTTCAGAACCAGCAATACACACTGAGTGCCACTGGTCAGTGTCCCTCTAACCAAGCTCAGGCTGACCCAGGCCAAGCAGATGCCACCCAGAGAGAAGTCCCAGAAAGCAGTGGGAGAACGCTGGCTTTTGCCCTGCAGCCACCAAACCTGCGCCGTGGCATTGTACCTGGCCTCACCCCACCAGCTGACACTCCCCTCAGAAGGTTGTTGGGGTGAGTGGGGGCTACAGATGACGGTTCATGCTCTCCAGTTTCCCCTGCCTCTTATGCAGGGTGTACTTTGAGACATAAGTTTTGGGTGTCGGTCTAGCGATGGGGCCCGATGTGGCCCCAGGACGCTGTCCCCAGGAGGCCTGCGAAGCTGAGCCTGAGGACTCCCGCGAAGCTGAGCCTGAGGACTCCCGCCAAGGACTCACAGTCTCTCCACGCTCTCCTTCCTTGTCCTTTTGTGGGTTTTGATGCAGAATATCCCTGTAACTCCCCACACCTTGAGGATTTCATTTGGGGCTGTTATTGCTCAGCAGACACCGTTACTCATCAACATGTATTTAGCAAGGGCAGCCACTAAAGCAAAGGTACTAAGCGGTGAACTTGCAAAACCAACAACACAGGAGAACAAGAAGCACAAATGAATAATAATAGCAGTTGCTCTCCTTTATCAGTGTGTACTAGGGCCGGTGCTCTTCTAAGCAAGATACATACACTGTGAGGTTGCATCCTTTCTGTCCCCAGTCTTTCTTTCAATGGGAACATACAGTATTTATTGAGCACCTACTATGTGCCAGGCACTAGGCTAGACAATAGGGATGTAGCCATGAATGAGCTAGACAAGGTTTCTGCCCTCACAAAGCAGAATAGACATACAGCAATGAAGCCAACCATTGCACAAATAATTGCTCAAGGGCAGGGGCCAGTTGGGATTCAACAGCTTGAACACGAGTCCCCCATGGTACGAGGCTGAGCATGTGGTGTGCAAACCCTTAGGAGCCCATGCAGGACTGTCGGGGCTCTGGCCCATTCGAGCCCCATTTCTTCCTATCCCGTGCTCCACACTTCACGGACCAGCAACGCATGAGATTGTCCACAGGCTGTTTCTTACGTCCTTTCTCATATTGTCCCTGCTGCCTCGAATGCTTTGCTTCATCAATCCCCATAGGGCTTCCAGAATTCACTCCCTCAGAAAACCCTCCCTGGCTCTCCTTACCCGTCAGGCTGGGTGAGTTGAACTTCCTTTGTGCTTCCCTTGTGCCGACCTTCATCATTGCACTTGTGCAACGATCTCCTTAGGGGTCTGTGTTCTCACTGTCCCGGGTGCTCCTGGGCTCACGACGGGCCCATCTTGGTTGTCCCTGGTCGAGTAGCACACGCCCTGCTGGGCAGACAGCTATGAAAGAGTGCTTGTTGGATGAATGCCCGCGTGACAGTGTGCCTTCTCTCCCCAGTGGGAGCGCTCAGGAATCAAGAGCCTCTTCATTTCACCTAATTGTAGTGACTGGGACTTAGGGAGCCTGGTGGGCGGAGCAGCTGCCAGAGTAGGAAGGGAAGAAGGTCATCGCTTATGGTGCTGACCTCCCCCGCTGCCCTCAAGGACACCCACCTGGCCTCTCCCTGAGCAGCTGCAATGACCGAGAACTGGCTGCTGCTTCAAGCAGTCTGTTCCTCTGTCACATGTGTTGCAAAGTTCTCCCTTTCATTAAGCAGACTTTGCTTAAGACTTTTGAAGATTTGTCTTCCAGGACAACAGAAAACTTTGACTCTCTCTTTTCTATTATCAACCTTCCAGTATCCAAAGAGTGTTACTGTGACCCAGGTATATTCTGGTTTTTTCCTTACTAAATAGTTTCAGTTCCATCAGCTGTTTCTTGCTATCATGTCACACAACAGGCCCCCATCCAGCCTCCTGATGCCCCTGTTAAAGCATGGCGTGCTGACATGAGCAGTATTCTGGATGGCTTCTGATTAGCGTGGACTCTAACAGTATGATTTCTTTCCTGAACCTATAGCTTGAGGTCGGACCCGCTTGTTTTACAGCCTCGTCATGTCAGTTCTTACTGCTCTTGTGGGCAATGAAACTCCTTACTGTTCTGCGTACGACGGACTCTTGTCGGATCACGTTTAATAATTATAAGAACAGCAGGTACGGGGGCTGCGTGAGATTGAGGATTTGCCCAGAGTGCTGTGATTGGAACCCAGCAGACTGTCTTCCTCCCAAGCCCACATTCTGTTTGACCTACTGCCCTCCTTCCCATCCTGTATTTGTGCAGCTAAATTCTAGAATTGTTCCTCAGTTGGATCTGGGTTTCTGCTCAACTTTTCAGCATCTCAGAAACTCCACAGGCAGAGTGTTTAGCTCGTCTTTTCATATTTGTGGCAGCACATCTGCGGCCTTCATCTAGATCAAGGACGGTCCCTAGAAGTTCCCGTCAGAGAATTGCTTCCCGGTTGACACCATCTGGGCACCAGTAGGGTCCAAAGACTCCAAACTTTCCATCAGCCTCCAAGCCGCTTACCTTTGAACTCCCTGCACCATTATCCACTTTGTCCAAACTTGTCATGGGAGAGTTTGTTAAAGGCCATCATTGGTCTGAAGCGTGTCATGTATCCATTCCTGCACTCTAGCAAATGAGTGACACTATGGAGTAGTGCAGAAGGGGGCCTCTTGGTTTTATATATGTTCACAAATTTGTGTGTTTAAGTTTTTGTTCTAAAACTTGACAGAAATCAGTATCTTGTTCACCTTTACCCACCGTGTGCAAATGACCTATTGCCTTGGCTCTTGGCTTCCTTAGTTTTTCTAGTCTTCCATTATTCATTCATTCATTCCCAATATTAACAGGGAGGGTTTCCACAACTACAGGTGCAAAAAGTTTTTTTCAGTCTTAAATCGTTTTCCTTTTCTCCAAACATTAAAATAATGCATGCTTCTTCTGAAAATATAGGAAGTACAAATATAGGTAGAGAAAGCACAAAATAACATTGTCCACTTATCCTAAAGGTCGCCTCTCACACCTACTAATTCTTTCTATAATCTAGAAGGCAGTTTGCGTAGGTGCTAAAGTCATTTGATACTAAGACACAGGGTTGGTTCCCTACACCTAGAGCAAAAGCTACGGCCGAATAGCAGCTAGAAAATTATGAGGGAGGGATGCTGATTCAGGTGAGGAGAAAGGCTGGGCCCACGGGCAAGAGTGGGTTGCACTGTGGAGGTGTGGGGGGCAGGGGTCTCCCACCGTGTGAGCCCTCAGGACATCTGCCTGGTCTGTGCTGTTCAGGCTGAGTCCTTTAGTATGTTGATGTTCAAGGCGGTGAATGTAGGGAGCTCCCCTCCCCTCTTGGTGCTGTCCTCTGTCCCCTGGAGGAATGACCGGGCTGCTCTTCTGCTGTGGTTTGTCTTGCTGTCATAACTGTCATGCCCCATACGATCCAGCTCTTGAAAGTTTCATCTGGACACATTTCTCTCTTCCCCTCAAACATCAGTTTGAGCACCAGGGATTAGAAAAGGAATCCTGTGGGCGAGAAGTTTCCCTCTGGGGGACTGGGATATGTTGGGCATCTGTTTCCAAAGACAGTATGTTCATTGTAGGACCAACCTCTCAATCAATCGCTGTGATTTTTCACAGATGGATGGACAGACAAACATCTAACAAAGTGTCTTGTAAGTTCTGCTCCAGAGCAGTTCAGGGCCAATGCTGCCCAGCGGTCCCTTGAACAAGTGATTGATATTCTGGAAACATGGTTTTCATTTGGTATACTTGTCAGTGCCTGCTGATCTTCGTGAAACTTCAGTCCAGTCCAGGGACAGCCTAGAGGAAGATCTGCATTGTGTAGAGGAATTTGCAGAAGAGACAAGCCAGCCCTGAGGTGGCGTTGGTAAGAACACGGAAAAGCCCATTTGGGGAAAGCTGTTGATGGAAAATAAAGGACAGAGTCAGGAGAAGGCCAGAAGAGTTTGATAACATTGCAGGACATAAGCCTGCAGTTGACCATGGCAGGAAAGGGTAGAGGAAAACCACAGTAATCACTATGTCAAGAACCTGACCCCAAACGGCAACCGTAGGTCATACAGGTAGAGGTTTCAGACACAGATCGAATTATGTGTCTGGTGTCAAATGAACATTCGGGCATATATCAGTCTTTCTAGCCACCTCTGAATACAAAGATAGATAGATAATCAGCTGTAGTCGCCACATCTTTAAGTATTATCCAAAAAAATCATAATAATTAAGCTGCACTCAGATTCTGCAGTGACTCCTCAGGTCTGTCTTAAGCAGCAGTGTGTGAACTGGCCACAGCTGCTGGGCGGGGCATACCTTTCCTTCCACGGCTACTGTCATTTATATAGAAGCCTATGGAAGTGCAGGTGGTTCTTTCCAAAAACGAGTAAACAAACAAAAAGCTGACTTGGAGAAGGTAGGAATTTAGGAAGGTTATATGAAGCAGCCAATCACAGACCTATTTTCTATCACCGGTTCATTCATTCACTGAGACCCTACTGTGTGACAGCCACTGCAAGGGGCAAGGGAGACGACAAGGCAGGCTGGCAGGGGAGGCGGACCGGGAAGCACCCGGGTGTGATACAGGCAATCGGAAGGCCGGTGCAGGAAAAGCAGGGGGTGTTTGGAATGCTCAGAGAGGAGCCGAGCAGCCAGGCAGATGACAGGGAGCATTTCCTGAGTGTGATGCTAGAGTTCATGGTTAAAGGATGAGCACAGGGAGTTAGCCAGGTAAGAAGGAAGGAGGAGGGAGAGTTGGAGGCAGAGGAAACAGAGGAGCGCGAGCCTCTTCAGCCTGAAGTATTTGGGGAAAGCCATGTTAGCTTGAGGGCGGGCCGAGGGCTGTCCATGGGCAGCACGAGGGAGCTAGGCCTTGCAGGATGTGCGGTAAGGAATGGGATTCCCACCTGGTGTGTTGGTGAGGGGGCGAAGGATTGAACAATATAAAGCATAAGCATCATCAGTCTCATGACTAACTGGCTGGAGGGCAACAAGAGAGAAAAATGGAAAGCCAGTGAGAAGACTCCCAGCCTCATCCAGGGGAAATGTTGACCACCTGGAGCAGTGAAATGCCAGGTGGGATGCTGTTAAGGACGTAGCAGCCTCCAGACTCTCTAATGGATAAGTCCTAAAAACGGAGAGGAGAAAGGGAGAGTTTGGGGTGAACCGCTGGCTCTGACATCAGGATGGCAAGATGAGGGCACCATTTTCAGAGGCCTGAGTTTGAGGCTGGCGTGGAGGGGTACGGGTGACCTAGGGTAGCTGATTTCATTCTGGTTCCATTGCATCGGTTTGTTGTGAGAATTTGCTTCCAAGCTGCTAATGCTGGGAGCTGTGCTGGTATGAGACTTAGTCATGCGTTCGTATCAGGTCCTACAAAGCTGAAGGGCTTGCTACGGAAAATAACCCAGGGAGAAGGGCAGGTTCCTTGGGGAATTATTCTTGCTTTGGTTCTCCAGGAAATTGTGTGCTGGTATTCATACTAACAACTGTTTCGTGGGTGCCAAGTGCTCAGCTACTGACCCCCAAAGCCAAAAGCTGCAGGTGGGGGAGGGGAGGGAGAAGTGTGCAATGAACAAAGAGCTATTTGTGCTGGTAGGAACCTAAACACATCCAAGTCATTTCCAGGAAGATTTACTGCCAACTTCTCCAAGGCAGCTTCCCTACGAATCGAAGTGAGCTGGTACATCACGGTCCGTTCAAGATTTAAGATTTGAGTACTTTACTCTCAGATATAGTTCTTGGGATATTCTATGAGAATGTTCAGGGATGACTTTGCAAAACCATTCAGCCATATATGATTCTGTTACCTAGACCAGCATATTTCTGGCTTTACTTTGTATGTCTTGAAGAGCATAATAAAAATCTTTTCAAAATTAAAGATACAGGAGACATCACACAGCCTGATTCCAAACTATATTATAAAGCCATAGTAGTTAAAACAATAGTGTTTGACATAAAAACAGACACATAGATCAATGGAACAAAATAGATAGCCTAGAAATAAACCCACGTATATATGGTCACTTAAGTGATATATGCTATGGGGAGAGTATAGTGTCTTTAATACATGGTGCTGGGGAAATTAGACAGCCTCGCACAGAAGAATGAAGCTGGACCACTCACTCATGCCATCACAAAAATTAACTCAAAATGGATTAAAAGCTTGAACACGAGACCTGAAACCATAAAATTCCTAGAAGAAAACATAGGCGCTAAGCTCCTTGACATGGGTCTTGGTGACTATTTTTTTATTTTGACACCAAAAACAAAAGCACCAAAAGGAAAAATAAGTGAGACTACCTCAAACTACAAAGCTTCTGCACAGCAAAGGAAACCATGAACAAAATGAAAAGACCACCTACTGAATGGGAAAAAATAATTCATACTTGTATATGAGCTGTTAAGGGGCTAATTAACATCTAGATATACAAAGAACCCATACAACTCAATAACAAATATATATATACATTTTATTTAAAAAAAAAAAAAAGCTAAAGATCTGAATGGACATTTTTCCAAAGAAGACATACGGATGACCAACAGGTACATGAAAAGATGCTCCACATCACCAACCATCAGGGAAATGCCTGTAAAAACTGTAATGCAATATCACTTCACATCTGTTAGGATGGCTAGTATCAAAAAGACTAGAAATAACAAATGTTGGTGAAGATAAAAAGAGAACCCTTGTGCACTGTTGGTGGGACTGTAAATTGATACAAATGCCATGGAAAACAGTATGGAGTTTCCTTAAAAAAATACAGAATTACCGTATGATCCAGCAGTTTGAGGTGGTTATCAAAGAAAATGAAACACTAATTCAAAAAGATATATGCGCCTCTATGTTCAAAGCAGCATTATTTACAATAGCCAAGACGTTGGAATAACCTAAACGCCCATCAATGGATGAATGGCTAAAGAAATTGTGATGTATCCACATAATATATTATTCAGTCATAAAAAAGAATAAAAACTTGGGAAAGCTGGGACGGCTCAGCGGGTTAAGCGCTCGCTTTGAAGCCCTGAGGACCGAGGATCGAATCCTGGCCCCAGCCCATGCGGACCCACATGCTGAGCTGGGGTGTGCCCCCAGTTCAGTTCTTGCCAGGACCTATGCAGGAGGCTCCCGGCCCAGTTCAGCCCTGTGCCTGCCTGTGGAGTGAAACTATATGGAAAACTAATGTCAAGTATGGAGACTGCTCTGGGCCCTCCCCCTTCTCTCTCTCTCTCTCTCTCTCTCTCTCTCTCTCTCTCTCTCTCTCTCTCTGTTTCTCTCTGTCAAAAATCAATAAAATAAATCTTTAAAAAAAAAAAAAGAATAAAAACTTGCCATTTATTACACCAAGGATGGACCTTGAGGGCATTGTGCAAAGTGAAATAAGTCAGACAGAGAAAGACAAAGTATCAAATGATCTTTCTTATATGTGGAATCTAAGGGAAGAAAGGACAAGCTAACAGATACAGAGAACAGATTAGTGCTTGCAAGAGACAGGGGGTGGAAGGTAGAAGAAATAGAAGAATTGTTTGTTTTGTTTTTTAGTTTAAGTAAATAGAATAAAATTATTTTAAAGGAATTAGAGATCCATTTCACTCAACACCATAGTGGGCTTTAAAAGTGAATAACCGTTTATCAATGCACAGCATATTTCTCAAAATCGTCAACTTTTTTCATGGAAGGGGTATTACTTTTAAAACATATTAATCAACTAACAATTTGGGATTAGAAGGATCAAAGCCGTGTTCTCCTGCAAACATCCGACCTGCTTCAACAGTCTGCAGAAAGTTGCTTGTTTCCTTCTAGTATGTACAACTATTCTATGAGTTATGTAGATGAGCAGATAACTTTTAAGTTAACTTGCCATTTCCCGTTCTCCTCAGACCACTGAGGATATCCTAACATAAGTTCTGCAAAAGCTCGAAATTGAGTTTCAAACATGCAAAACCTGTTCTCAAGCTGTGGACCCCACAATGTCCATTAAATAAGTTGAATTAGAAATTATAGAGTTAGAGTTTTGAGGCTTGTTGATGCTGTTGTTTTCTTTTTTCTATAGTAACCATTGCCGTATTCTGATACACTGACTAGAATTCAGACACCAGGAATTTGGGGAGAACTTCCAGCCTCCAGGTCTTTCATCAGCAGAGCTCGCCAGAGTCTCTGTCATGTGTGTCCGTGTTCATTTAATGCTACCACACAAAAGCCCCCCCTCATTCTTTTTGATGCTATTGTAGTAAACCATAAATACGAGGACCAGAAAGGTAATTTGAAGCCCTGCATCAGATCAATTGCAGCTGTAACAGAGCAGTAGATTCGAGCTTGATTGGTTGCCCTCATTGCTGGCCTAGTTATCTTTGATCCAAGATGCTAAGGTAGCATGAGGTCCAAGCCACAAAACAAAAGCAGGCTTTCCCCAGGGCAGTCCAGGGGCTTTTCATTCCCAGAGCCTACAGGTGTTATCCTGGCTTATGGCTGCTGAACTATACAACAGCAACCCAGCCGCCATTCATAAGAATTGGTGCTGGCCAGCTGACCAAGCCAGCTGCATGAATAAGAACGTGCCTTTTCAATGTAGGACACACGACCTTGCCTCTGAGCAGACGGCTGAAGCATCTCAGGTGACAGCCCTTGGGAATAGCGTTCGTGGCTTTAGGTTTTCACCACCCTGAAGAGGCAGGGCAGGAGACACCTGTTTTCAGCATGCTGTTTTGGGAAAGTATAGACTGCCCAGGGCTACTCCCCAGGCTTTGGGTAGAGGACAAGAAATAGAGTGGAAAGCTTTGGTGACCACGTGCTGTAAATGGATCTTGTTTCCGGTAACTTCCTTTGTATTCACGAGGAAGGAAACACAGAATCCTAATTGCACTGGGGCAATTGGTCATTTTTAAGAATTGAATCTAAAGTATGATACAGAGACCTCCTCCCTGTGTGTTCCTGTTGGGAGTGTAAATAGGTTAAATCTTTCCAGAAGGCGATTTGGGAATATGTTCCAAAACAGAAGCCTTAAAAATATTCGTGCTCTTTGACACAGAACTCTCACTTCTAGGAAGTTTATCCCAGGGTAATAACCAGAGATATGCACATAAGTCTCTGTACAAGAGTGCTCTTTGCAGCATGAGTTAAAAAACAATGAGACGTTGAAAAGGATTTAAATGTGCAACAATAGACGACTGATAAAATAAATGAAAACATATCCATATGTTGGAATAATACTTGTATAATCCTTATTTTGTTTGAATACTTTGGAAGGAATTTTACGTAGTGATTACCATTTTGTGGTCATGATTACCATTGATTTTCTGTTTTATATTTTTCTGTGTTGTCCACATTTCCTATAGTGGATAAACATAGTCAAGAAGAAAGAAATGTTAAGGAATGATAAGAGCAAGTTTACATTTCTGAATTTAAAAAACCACCTGTCATTCATTGACCAAAAACAACTTTGTTTTGCATGTTTATAGTTTTCACTTTATACAGTTGCTTAAGTTTTACATAGTAGCTGTCATAGGGCATATGCCATTTAATATTCTGCTTTTCAGCTAACATGATAGTTATACATAGTTCATAATTTCATATTCATAACTTTATAACATTATTATATATTAATGTACAATCACACAGGGGGTACTAATAAGTCTGCTTTGGGTAAAGAGGGTTTTCATGAACTCCCACTCCGGCCCTGGGCAGATGTAATTCTTCCCTCATTTGCATTTTGCTTATTACATAACTTGACTCCCTCCTGATAAGCGTCACCTGTGGGCAGGCCAACACTGTCTCACTGTGACCACAGTGCCCAGCATGTGTCTGGCACATACATCACACTTGCTCAGTAACGATGGACGTATGAAAGGAAGGAGAGATAGAGCAATGGATGGATAGGAAAAGGGAGCAGGACAAGAATTTGAGGATTTACAAGGGGGAACCCCCCAAAATGGAATTTACTTACAAAAAATTGTGTATTTATTCTTACATGTTTAAACTTCAGTCAGTACACCTATGATGCAATACACCTATCCAGACACTGTTTCCACTGCTCAGAACAGTTTTTGAACTCTTCTATGTTGAAGCCTTTTAGTGCTTCTGCTTTCTTTGTTTCACCTCTTCCACAGAGGCAAAATGTTTCCCTTTGAGAACTTTTTCATCCCTTGAAACAAAAAGAAAAGCTGCCTGGGACAAGATGAGGTGAATAGGAGGTGTGGGCACTGGGGTTTTGCTGTTTTTGGTCAAAAGCTGCCGAACACTCAGTGTGGAGTGGGCAGGTGCTTTGTCATGGTGGAAGATCCAGTCATCTGTTTGCCACAACTCCAGACATGTCTTCCACAAGCCATGAGCACCCTTCTCAAAACTTCCAGATAAAAACTTGGGTTTACCATTTGATCTGGAAGGAGCAGATGCCAAGTGCACAATCTCTCTCACATCAAATAGAGATAATTCCGGTTTGGGAGGGGTCCCCCTTGTATATCTGTTTGGCTTGAGTAGCCATGAAAACTCATTCATTCTGACCTCAGCCTCAAGGAAGTACATTAGTAAGAAGCATAAAAGGTCTGCAGTTCCCCTAATACAGATTTCTCCCTTTAGTCATTTTATAAAACCATATTTTATTTTCATAATAACTTTTAGACCCTGTGTTCTAAAGGTCTGTTCATAAAACTTCTCATACCAACTTGTAAAACTCATCTGTAAATTTTTGGTCAGGATTTTTCCCATTATGCATTTCCAAATTTGTATCACACCCATCATAGCAGTTAGAATGCTCCTGGCAAAAAAAAAAAAGAAAGAAAAAAAGAAAAGAACAAAGAAAGGAAGGCTGCTTCGTGAGTACAAAGCTTCTGTTTGGGGTGATGAGAAAGTTCTGGAAGTGACATTGTGATGGTTCTAGAACATTGTGAATGCACTTAAAGCCACTGAATTACACATTTTTAAATGATTAAAACGGTAAATGTTATGTAATTTCACCACGGAAGGAAGGAAGGAAGGAAGGAAGGGGAAGGAAGGAAAATAGAAATAGTCATCTGCTGCCCATTCTTTCTATAAATCTGTTTTTTATTAGTTAAGCCCTTTCCCAAACAAGATTCAAGACTACAGTAAGTCTTTTTGAAGACAGGAAGAATAAATTCCTCAGGTTTGTATTGTATCCTATGATCTTAACCTAGCAGATAGAGCCAAAAAGAATCACCCGGCCTGCAAACACTTTGCCACCCCATTTTCTTTCTTCCTCTTAGCCTTTCCACTGTCACCACAAGGACGCAGCTGATGGCCACAAGCTGTAGCAGCCTGGAGAACCATGGTTATAAGTGTAGAGGCTCGCTTTTTACCCTTAAAATTATCGCCTGCTCTTAGCTTTTTTTTTTTCTTCTAGAATCACACTAAAATCATTTGGACGCTAGTCCTGGGTTTGAGTAGCCACGTCACCTCTGATCTGTAGACCTGCTGTCTTGGAAGAAATATGAGCTGTGCTATGTGGTAAAGATTTTTTTTAACGACCGTTTAGAAGAAACGCGAATGGTGTTCGTGCCAAATCCTGCTCTGACTGAAAGAAGCCGCGAGAGGGGAACCCTGGCTTCCTTGGTGTCCCACGACACAGCCGTTTTCCCCAGAGGTCCTCGCCTCACTCCCAGAAAAAAGGGTGCAGACTGGTTGTCGCCGTGCACCCCTTTCCACAGGGCGGCCCTGAGCACAGAGAGAGCGTGGCGAGGTCCAGGGTGGATGCTAGCCGTGGGCGGAGGTGTGACCACCACCCCAGTGGTGGTCCAGGAGCCTAAATACCATGCTTCCTTGAGCCCGCGATGCCCATTTTCGTATCTCTGACATCAGAAATTCGGTAGGCGTCTTGGGGTTACCTGATGAATTACGTTACCTTAGGGAGAAACAGAAGACCGCGGTCTGCACCACTTCGTAGACATCGTCCAAATCCCAGCCTGCAAGGAGGGTTAAATTTGCAGCGAGGGCGAAGACAGGCCTGTGTCGGCGTCACGCTGCAGGTTTGAGCTGCGGCCCAGACCACAGCGGTAGTAAGTGCCGCACAGGCCTCCTTCCACCGCGTGGAGGGCCCTGCTTGCCTGTGGACCTTCCCGTATCCGAAGGGGCTTTATCATAGCCCTGCATGCAGACTCCACAAGAAATAAGAATGGATCCTTTGTGGATTAGAGGTCAAAGATGTCATTGGAACTCAGTGACTTACGGTGGGCAAAACCGTGACCTGGGCTGGGCGTTCCTCTTTGTCCTTTCCTCCCTCCCGCCAGGCACAAGGTCTTGGCCCCTGGCTCCCGGAGGTGCCCCAGATCTACCATGCTGTGTGCCCCCACTTAGAACCTCAGGACGCTCTCACCTTAGGAGCTGTGTGGGTTGTTATGAGCACTCCAAGTGTCACAGCAATCTCCTAGAACACCAGAGCTCAGGTGGGAACATGCCACCGTGAGACTGAGATGTGGGCGCTTTGAAGAGGCGCCCTGTTATCCGGCAGATTATACCCGTGGCTACCTGCCCCCCACCTCCGCTTGTTAAGCCTCGTCCTTTGCCTGCTCTGCGTGCCAGACCCACCCTCAGAGCCTGAGGCCTGGGGCTGGCTTTCGAGTCTGAAAGTCATTACCAAGGGGAAAGGAGCGATTCGATCACGAGAGACCACTTGGCAGCTGTCCCAAACAGGAGTGGACACGTCCGCTCCTACCGCCTGTAGAAAGGATGATCATGCTGAATGGAGGCCAAAATCAAAATCGTGAAAATGAAACAAAAACCCTTCTTCCCAAACCTCCTCCCACCTCATGGGGGTAGGGGAGCAGTGATCATAAGACTTGAGAATGGGAGATGCTGGGGTGAACATGTACCACTGACTTTCAGAGTATCAAAGGACAGTGGTCTTAGATCAGTTTTACGTAAAACATAAAAGGAACATCACTGAACCTAAAGACAGCCTACCGGTAACTGCCTGTGTAAATGCATTTTTTTTCTGGGCTGCACTGGGGCAGACTTCAGCGTTGAGGCCAGACAGTGTGAACGAGGGACAAGTGGATTCCAGTGGGTCAGGTTTCACCACGTGATGCGATATGGTTTAGATACAGCTCCATCAGTAACTCAGATTCAAAGAGGCTTTTGAAGGCTTAGTGTGTCCCAGGAACAAAAGAGGAGAAAACCCAAAACTGCACCCAAGGCCATTTTGCAAGCCCGCCTGGTTTGCATTTACTGCAGCTGCTGGCCAGGCTGCAGGAGCACCGGGGACAGGCTGCCTGCAAGGCCGAGCTCTCCTTCCCTGGGAATCAATTCATTTTACTGGATGTGGAGAGTGACCCACCCGAGAGCACCCGTTTCTAAGGCTTCTAATGCCACCTAGAAAAGGGTTGAGGAATTGTCCCTCTCCTTCCCTCATGTAGCTCTGGAAGCAACCAGAGCTTCTTAGCCCTCCCTCCCCCTCCACTTGGTATTGGAATATCAGGTGGGCAACGTGCTCCTTTATCTTGGGGGCACCGCATTCTCACAGAAGCGTTCAGTTTCTTGTATTTTTCCCCGATCTGTTTGGCATCCTATTGGCACTTCAGGGTACCGTTGAATTCACTGTCCCTCTAATGAAATGCTAGCTGGCCCTAGCCATCTCTTTTCTTATTCTAAGCTGATTTCAAATAACACGAATTCCACTTGGGGGCAATTTTCTTACTCAACTCCACTATGTGGTTGGGGGGGTGCACAAAGGAGATCCTGGAACTACAGAGATGCAAAATAACTGTAAAGATCTGTGAAGTGGGCATGTGGGTTCAGGACCACACAGGTGGCCGCATCACCAGTTAGTTACTCCTGCGGGGGGCGGGTCTGTGTGTGAAGGTGTAAAGACAGAACGGGTCCAGAAGTGCTCATCCAAATTCTGTGACACACACGTGGCCTCTCCCGTGTTCTGACAGACCCGTGTCTTTGCACATTTCTCTGATCGATGCCCGCCCCAAGCTTGACAGTTACCAGAGCTCAGGAGCCAGAGGGAACGGCTCCCATTGCCATGAGCACTGTGTCTGTGATGAGGTTTACAAGCCATCCCTGCAGCTGGGGTTTTTGCCTCAGAAAAAATAAATAAATAAAAATCAAATTGTCACAGGGATCTGTGAGAACCCAGGTTAGGAAGGGAATGCATGCAAATATCTACATGAATGCCACCAAACCTCTAACTTGGCCCCGGGTGCTTGAGTAGCCGTGTCTCTTAGGGAAAACGTCTTCTGCATCTTAGCATTAATGTTAAGGTGACCAGACGTCCCGCTTTTGGCAGGACAGTCCCAATTTTTAACAATTTGTCCCATGTCCCGCGGCATTCTAAAAAAGTCCCGATTTTTGGAAAGAATGCACGCCAAGCTAGGGAACGACGGGAGATAGACCCAATTTTTAATCAAGAACCCCCTCCCCCCCGGTCAATGGTGTCCTGCTTTACCAATGTTAAAATCTGGTCACCTTAATAATGTATGTCTTGTGTTTAAAAAGTCTACATTAATGGAAAAAAATAAAAATAAAAAAAACCTGAAAAGCAAAAGCCTTAGGTCAGATACGGACTTTGCCCTGATTGTATATAATCAGGGTATATAATATCTTTGTAAAGATAGTGACTGTATATTTCCAAACCATTCCTTGTTTTTCTCCCAATCTGAAGAAATCTCTAATCTTTCCTGAGGAAGAACATATGTGTTCCATTTGAGATTTGTTTAGACCTGTTGGGTTGTTTTTGTTGGTAGTTTGGGGGGCCCAGATGGGAAGGAGGAGGAGCCCTCTGGCACCTCAGGGGCTCAGGCAGCCACAACTCATGCCCACCCCCTCTCTGTTGGCCAGTGGCCCAAGTCCAGAAAAGGTATGCTCACAACAGGAAGCCCAAGAGGCTCTGCCCTAGGCCAGCTAAACGAAGCCGGGGGGGAGTTTGCAGGCCTTGGAAATGGCAGCCAACAAAATTCCTGCTCTGTTCCCTGCCGACCCCGTCCCAGCCTTGGTAGTGGTCCCGTGAACCTGCTCGGCTTTCCAAAGCTAGTTGTGTTCAGACTGCGAGAAAAGTGAGAGCTTGCGCCCTGCCACATTGTGAGGTATATCAGTGTCTGATAATCACTGGGTGGTACGCCTGAAACTAATTTAGCAGGACACGTCCACCGTAATTGAAAAATAGATCTAAAAAAAAGAAATTTCACCCCAATGGCACTTTTCTTCTTTACCCCCGACACATACAGACAACAGAAAGCACAGCTTAGGAGAAGAACGTCTCCTAGCCAAACCGCGCCGTGTCTTGGGGGTGGGAGTGGAGGTGTCTGCCAGCCAGGGTCCGCTCTGGGACTTCCCCCAGCCTGATTCGTCTCCAGAGCCTCCTGTCCCCGAGGTGAGCATTTTTGCCCCTTCTGGCCCTGTGGTAGTTCAGTCAGTACAGATATTTTCTATCCAGTGGGTTCTTGACCTGACTTCCATTCCTCTCAGCTTCCAGCCCCTCCTCCTGCTACTCAAGTCCTCCGTGCTTCTATTTTGAGGGGTGGGCCTGCTCCTCCAGGGCCCCAAAAAGGACAATAATAGGCAGCGGGACTCGTGTGGCCAGCACTGGAAACCCCAGCTAGAAAGCGTGTCCTCTTGTGGCCCAAAGAGCCCTAACCCTCAATTCTCATGAGCCCCCTGGACAATTTAAAGGGCCGGGGGCACCCTTGTGAACAGCTTGTGAGTAGAGGGAAGCTAATGTACCACAGGCCATTGTCACTGACTTGCTTTTCCCAGCCCCTCTCAGAGGCCACCAGCCCTGCTTGTGACAGTGATATAATCGTGTGTGAGCAGAATAAATATCCTCCAAGATTCGCAAAAGCACTTCCTCCCAAATTCATTCTCTAACTAACGGCATACAGACAGACGCATGAAGGAAAGCGCCCTGCCTGAAAAGAGAAAAGCGTTGCCCTATGCTCTGTCCCCTCCTTCCTTCCTCCTCACCCCAAAAACTCCTGCTTTACATTTCCTTTCTCAGGGGCTCTGATAGTATGGATCAAGGGTCAAGGCATTGATTCTTTTTCTGGACCTAAGAACGGCCTTCAGATGGTCAGGAATCTGGAAAACATGATATTGAAGTACTGGATTCCTGGCACATTTTGAGGGTAGGTAGGGCCCTCCTCAGGGCTCGCCCCCTTTGTTTCTCCCAGAACTTGGTCAGACACAGCTGCCACCTGCACAGTGTCCCCTGCTTCCGGACACGCAACCAGTGAGCAGCTGCAGGCCTTGGCCACGGAGTCAAATCCGATTCCTTCAGATGACTGTCGGACCAGAGCTGGCCTCGCCCAAGACGGCAGCCCCCCGCCCCTGCTGCCCCTGGGCCTGTGATTCCCTTTGCTTGCTCCAAGGAAGGAAAGCAATCCGTCTCTCTTCTCCTGGTTTAATAAAAGGAAAAAACATAACCATCGTTTGACACATTACTTTTGGTGGATGCACAGAAAGAATATCCTATAGATCAGAACGGGAGTGAGCAGGAGGAGGGGGGCGGAGGCGGAAGGAAAACAAATTGGCGGCCTGCAGAGGTCCAGCGTCAGCCAGGAGGAATCATGTTCCTTCAGACACTGTGGGAAAACCCATAGCAACGGGGCCCGGAGAGCGAGGGAGACAGATGGGGCGGCCTGCAGCCCCTCCCGCGACCGGGCGGACAGAACAAATAGGTGAAGCCATCCATCTCCCAGAGCCTGTGGTCATTTCAGCGTGCTGTAGGCCAGCCTCTCTGCTTCTCCTCAGCTGTGTCTCAATAAGGGGTAGGGAGATTTTGAAGAAGATTTTTCATCTGGAGACACCCCGTCTCCAAGCTCCTGTTGCAAAGCGTGTTTTCACCTGGAACCACGGGTGTGTCGTACAGTCACGAATGTTCCGTGGCCGGCTGGTCTTGTTAGCGGTTAACTATCGGTTAGCAATTATTTTTACTACCATCTCTCGTTTAGCTTAAAAGATGAATGGAAGGAATGCAACATTAACTATCGTATGAAAATACCAGACCACTTCTGGTGCAAACAAGATGTAGTATTAAAGAGTGATTTTCTGACTTTTTTTTTTTAATCCCAATATAGAGCTTCAACCCACTAACTAAGCCCAGGAAATACTTAGTTATCACATTTGTTGTGAACTCTGCTTGTCATTAAAACCCTTTCATTGGGCCACCATCTGACTTTCATTGTTCTTTGTTAGGCCCTCTTAGAAAAGTTAAGTGAAACAGTAGGAAGTAAAAAGTGGGCAAACAAGTTAAGGTAGCCCCCAAATGGAAAGGCTTCTTCTCAAAGTACCAGTAACTTTGGTCATATTTCCTGTTATTGTTTAGCATATTTTCTTCATCCAAGGATATATTGTTAGGGCTTTAAAAACATTCAGCACATCTCCCTGCTATCCTTCTCCTGGTTAAAAAGTCAAGTTTAAAAAACTACCTTCACATTAAATTCAATTTTTAAGAAATAGGGAGGACAAGGAAGATGGAATTATGTTTACTGATTCGAGATGGAGGAATTACTGTCTCTGCCAAATTTTCTGGAAGTCACGTGAGGGCAGCGTGAGAGTAACAGAGACTAGAAGTGAGCAGGGAAAGATGGGGGGCCCCTGGACCCCCAAGTGACCTCAGACAGATGTTGCATACTGGCAAAAGCACGTGAATTCTTATTCTTGCCAAAATATACCTTGCAGTTAAATATGACTCTTTACTCTTCAGTTCCCATAGGAACCAAGAGGTCTTGGCCAGCTTCCCTCACCTTCTGTCTGGGACACCCCAACGCTGCCTCCCAGCCCTGCCTCCCCACTTTCCTTCTTCTGACCAGCCTGATGCTGACCTCTACTCTACCTGACACCGGCTTAAACTTAGTAATTTTATTGTTGTCTTCCCTGTAAGAACGCTTACTAGGCTCCCAGTCTATTCGTTAGTGCAGATGTCTGCATTCAGACCTGTCCATGGTCAGACCCGCCCCCCACAGCTTTTCTCCCAACATACACCTGGGTTTGGAGCCATAGGGCCACCCCCTCCCTCCCTGCAAGGGGCTGCTCCTGGCTTTCTTCTCTGATCACTCAAATCCAAGCCTATCCCTCCATCGAGTCTTCACCGTTATCCCTAAAGCACTCCCCAAGCAGCACTAGTAAAGTTTAGGGCTGACCGGAGCCTTAGAGAGCACCTGAGCAGGCATCCTCATCAATACTGAAGCTCAGAAGTGAGCAACCAGGTCACACAATCTCTGGAACCCAATGTCCCACGTTCCCCATTCTGCCCTCTTTCTCCCAGGTAGCTCTGACCATCCCACGTCTGACCAGGCTGGCTTTAGGGAAATTCTGTGGAACCAGAGCACATGCCACAGTCTCACCCTTGACAGACTGGGATCAGCCTCCTGCTGGTCAGTGAGGGGCAACCTGGTCTCTCCACCGGGTTTTTAATATCTGTGCAGGACGTAGGCCATGGCCCCAGCCGCACCTGTCAGTGTGCTGGGGTGCTGGAGGCCCTTGGGGGCTCCCTGAGCAATCCAAGCTCTTTAAGAAGTGTGATGCATACAGAATTGAAAGAAAGTTTCAGTGGCAAATTACGCATTCTGCGCATAATGTTCTAGTGCTCACATTTCAGAGGGGGTGGGGGCGGTGTAAGCTTATTTTCTGGTGCTAGTTGCGTTTGGCCACGGAGTGATAGTATCTTACTGCGTGTAAAATCAAAGTTGTAAACACAACCCAGAGCCATGGATTTTTGTATTCTATTAAGCAAGTTAGTTGTTTGCTTGCTTATGTCTTTGTTTAATTCTTTGTTTTACCTGTGGCCAAATATTTTCTTTTTTTTTCACATTAAGTTGTAACAGGACTGAAAGAACAGCCTTGTTCGCCTACCTTCCATGCTTCTAAATATGAATTAACAGGTAGTGTTCACTGGGCCTTGTCTAGCAACTAATCTTCAGTAAAAGTTGAGCCCTGAGAACCTAAGGTAAATAAAGGGACTTTCACTCTCGCTGGCTTTTCCTGTGTGTCACATAACAGAGCCCTGAGACAGACTTAAAGTTCAATGGAGAGCTTCACCCTCCCGATTTCCTCATCAGGTGTCCAGCCATTTATGTTTCATTTCAGCCTCCAGAATAGGTTTGGTTGACTTGGGAAGGATTTCATCCATGCTGACTGACAAATTGTCTATTCTTAAGATAGGGTAGGGTAAAGAGAAGAAATACTAGGGCAAAAGCAAAGTAATTAGTTGGACCAAGGTAGAAGAAACTGCGTGTGTGCATGAGAGAAGTGGCCAGGAGGTAGGGAAGACCAGAGCTGTGATCCTCGGGCTGATGGATACCCTGAGCCGCAGGCCAGCTCTCCAAGTCAGCCCGACCCTCCTGCTCTGATTTTAACCTGGGACCAGCAGTCAACTTTGAGAAAAGTGGTAGTTGCGGACATTTGTAAAGGAGGTACACAGTTTTCGCTGGGAGTGTGTCTGTGAATCATGGGTGCTGTGAAGGAGCTCGTCAGAGCTGGGAAGCAAAGCAGAAGGGGAGTGGTTAGTCAGCTAGCGAGGGGAAGAATTAGCTCAAGAAACTTTGTAGAAAGAGGGGGTCAGGGAGGGGCTGGCATTTGTAGTGAATCTGTGCTAAGCAGATCAGATGGCGCTTTAGCTTCTGGTAGAAAGGAGTAAGAAATTGGAGATACATCCCAGATATTTAAGCAAAAAAAATATTTATGCATTTAGAGGGGATAAGGGGGCAAAAGCTATTGGCACATCTTAGAAGGCCTATTAGTGCTATTGTCAACAGGAGTGGATTTAGTCCTCCCTGAAATGAAAGATTCACATCAATTTCACCTTCATTCTAAGGTCTAGTTCCATGTCTAGCTAGCAACCTAATTTCTGTCCTAAGCAAAAGGTGATCATTAGTGAACAGGGGTATTTTTCCTTCATAAGGCTGAGGAACTGATTTGACCATTAAGAAAGAACAAAATGTGAGCTGAAAATTAAAGTTTCTGTTCTCCTCATTACTATTAATATTGATGGTAATGAGAGCCAACATTTATGAGCACTTACTATATTCCAAGCACCGTTGACTCATACCTGAGAGAAACTCTGATAAAAGGGAGTGAAAAGTGTAAGACCTGCAGAGGTGATGGTTTCTGATTGTTTCCAGATTCCTTTCTCCACGTTCCTGTGGGTTTGTACGTGTGTTGTGTGTGTGTGTGTGTGTGTGTACTGTCAGAAGCTGTGTTCACTGCAGTGTAAGTGCCGTGCAGGAACTCTCTTGGATGCCCATATTTCTTTTAAGACCATTTTAGTCCTGGTTTGTCCCCATCTCTTCCCAAGGTTCACAAAGAACCTAGGCCACTTCTATTTTTTGGAGTCACCAGGTATATTTACAAAACAAACAAATGCCAGTAAAAAAGAAAAAGAACAAAGAAACAAAAACTCACGATCACAGTCCATGTTTAGTGGTTACCTGATTGGGGGTGGGGGGGTCATCAAATATATGGTCACTCTGAATGATGAGCACACAATGCAACACATAGATGATGTAGTGTAAAATTGTACACCTGGAACCTGCATAATTTTTGCCAACCATAGTCAACCTAATAAATTGAACAATAAAGATAGAACTAAAATTAAAATGAAAACGAAAACGCAGTGCAGTATACCGTTCACAGGATAAACACGGGACTTATAAAAAACACTAAGTCATAATGGACTTAGAGTGGGCTGACCTAGTCACAGGGCACGAGCTGTACAATAGTCTTTCAATCCTATCAGCGTTGCTCAGTGACTTTCTGTAAAACCTTGTCTGAAGAGTATCTCTAAGAATTTAAGTGCAAGGGTTTCTCTGGCCTGAAGACCCCATCCCCACCTGCCCGTAGGCCCTGCCTGGCCCTGTGGGAGCCCCTCTTCTAGACTCGCTCTAAGAACCTGCGTCTCTGCCAGAATCTCTATGTAACAACGCCACTCCTTCCCCCCTACTTTCTATGCCCTCCCCCCAGTCCTGACCTCCTCCAACCCCACCACAGCCGCTGGCCTGCTCCGGCCTCCGGAGGCAGCCGAGGTGTGAGCCCACCTGGCGGGCCCACAGACAGGTCCGAGGTGTGAGCCCACCTGGCAGGCCCACAGACAGGTTCAGCCAAAACCAGCGGAGGAGGCTGGCATAGAGCCCTCTGTTCCCCTCTGCCACCCTGTTCTGCTGGGAGGGGCGGGCCCAGAGCAGGCCGCTTCCAGAAGGGGCTCAGGCCGGACAGGGCAGCCTGGCGCCCCGCAGCCACCCTGCCAGGCTCCCCGCTTCGCAGCCTGCCCTTCCGCCCCAGCTCTCCTGCCTCCCTTCCTGTCTCGTGGTGCTCCTAGCCGAGCGCTCCATTTGGCAGCCTGGTGGTGCGCTCGGCTATAAATGGAAACATTGGCCCGGCTCCCAGTATCACACAAGATAGGCCTCTGCGTCACTTATGTAATCTTTGCTGTGATGACTTCATCAGCAAGGGGGGAGGCAACAAAAGAGCAAGGCACGACTTGAGGGGGCGGGGGAGCACGGTAGCTGAGCAGGAAAACTCTCCCCAGCAGCTCAGCTCAAGGCTCCTTCCTCCCACTCCCCCTCCCTGCCTTTAAATCCAGGAAAGAAAGGCAGCGAGCATGGGGGGTGAAACGCCAGTCCTGGAGAGGCTGACAAGCCACTTTGCAGAGGCCCTGACAGAGGCCACTGGAAGGCGGGCCGTGCTGTCCCCTCCTCCGAGGGGCAGGCCTCACAGCTGTCCCCAGGAGAAGACAGTCTGTGGAGGCCAATGACCCCTCCTGCTCCAGTTTTCAGACTCTCAGGGTTGGGCTGGTTCTGGCCATGCTGTGTGGTTTGGAGCCTAGACTGGAGAACACCCGCAGAGAGCAGGGGGCAGCCACATGGGGACGCTTGTTGGGGTGGATCAGAGACCTCTGGGAGGACGGGTACCCCCCAGCCAGCTCTGGGGCTTGGGAGCTCTTGGCAGAAGCAGTGAAAAGCTGGCTCCGTTGCTGACCCTGCAGCCAAACCCGGTTTCTCCCCACCGCGTGCAAGCCCGGAGCTCTCCGGAGAACTGCCACCTAAGCTCCAGAGTGCAAGGAGGGCCCACGTGGAAACAGTCCCTGCCCCCAGACACAACCAGGGCCCCTCCTACGCTCAATGCGTCCCCGTCCATGTCTGTTCAGATGAAGTATTCTGGATGGCACTTGTTTCTTTGGGAGGGGGGAAGCTGTATGCATCTTCTAAATGTTGGTCATTTCCGTTGTTTTTTTCTTTTTCTTTTGTGCTACTCTAAATCATTCAAGCTAGTCACGAGAAATCATTGCACAAGCTGTGACTACGT
Source organism: Craseonycteris thonglongyai (assembly GCA_004027555.1). NCBI lineage: Eukaryota > Metazoa > Chordata > Mammalia > Chiroptera > Craseonycteridae > Craseonycteris > Craseonycteris thonglongyai. Next base: position 159,206 of record PVKE010000287.1, read on the forward strand.
CCATGAGACGCGTCCTTAGAAATGGAATTTCAGGGTGTGCTGTATTCAAGTCTTTGATCACTCTGCCCCTCCACTCTGGAAGCCACTGCCCTCCTGACCACCTGAGCCATCCTAAACATTGCCGCCTCCGAGAAGCCCTCAACCTCCTCCCCAGCCAGAGTCAGGTGTCTTCATGGCTGGGTCCCTATGCTCTGCTGTCTCCTTGTAGAGGGCCCGGGATGCTTCGGCAAAGATGCCATCAGCTCTGCCCAGGAAGTAGGGGACCCTCACCCCGCATCAGCATTGTGGAGTCCTTGAAAACAAGCAGATAAGCAAATAGGCTTCCTTCCTTCCTTCCTTCCTTCCTTCCTTCCTGCTTTCCTTCCTTCCTTCCTTCCTAACTTTCCTTCCTCTTCTTTTCCTTCCTCTTCTTTTCTTTTCTTTTCTTTTCTTTCTTTCTTTCTTTCTTTCTTAAGACTTTATGTTTAGGGCACAAGTTTTTAAAAAAATATTTATTTGAAGTAACATGTTCATAATAGAAAATTTGAAAGAGTATAAAAATGAAAATCACTCATAATCCTAGTCTCACATGATTATTATTTAGAAACTGCCTTTTTTTCCCCCGTATTCTTAACTATCTGTTGTAAACTTTTTTTCTATTAGATGGTCTGAGAAGGTGTGATTTTTATTGGCTGCCTGATATTCGTGGTGTGGATATCCCAATAATTTATTTAATCAAGCTCCTATTGTTGCACACTGATCAACTTTTTTAAACCAAGTTAGAGTTGCTTTGGTGGCAGAATTAATCACAACAGAAGGATCAAAAGGAGTCTATACTTTACATCAAAGGCAGAGGTAAAGCATAACTCTCCAAGTTGTGTTTCCACCAGAGCGGCCTGTGGTAACTGTTCAAAGCACTGATAAGGACAAACGGTATTTTTGTTGTTTTTAGCCCCAAGAAAGTCCTTGAAAGCCTGACCTTCCTGTGGCTGATGGTGTGCTCACATCTTGCACTGGACGGCCTATGTTAACCCTTCCTTCTTCAGCAGAGGCTCCGTTCAGTCGCCCTTTGGGCCATCTTTTTTTCTCCTCGCCAGTCAAACATGATACTACGTTACACTAGAATTCGTCATAGCCAGTTAGCTCAGTTCAGCAAACATTTATTCTGTTGTAACTGGGAACCTTAGCTCTGTGCTAAATGATAGAAGATAAACGAACAAAAAACAAACAAGTACAAAGCAAAACTACAGACCTTGCAAGAATTATCCTACCAGAAGATTATAACTTGTAAACATTTAGAAAATTAGACCAGACCACCTCTTCTATGGTGAGAAAGAAACAGTAGTAAAATCATGGATATACCATAATCATGAGCGTGGAAAACATATTATTATGTGGGGGTGGATGGGAGTAAAAACAAAAAAAAAACATCAAAGGATTAACATGGTTGCCATTGAGTGTTAAAAATGAATATTGCCTTTCCTTTCTTTATACTTTGATGCAATTTTTTCAGTTTTCAAATTTTTCAGTGATCATGGGGAATATCAGCAAAACATGTAGTTTTTAAATAGTCCAATGTCTAGACAGGAGCCCACTCTGCTCATTGAGAACCTAGAAAGAAAACCACATTTAACATCTTAGTCCTTACGGTCGTAGGAGCTAAGCTAGCACCAGAAACAGCACGTCGTTCACCCGAACTTTCTAGAGCTGCAGGCCCAGCAACAGCAGTAATAGCAGCCAACTGTTGTCACAAGGTCAAGGAGGGCCAGTTGCTGGGGCCTCCTTCATGGACCCAAGTTTCTACCCAGGCCTGTTCGGTTCCCCCAATGTACACAGCTCCTTGTTAGAACTTGCTGGACCCATTTAGCAAGCTTAGCATTGGGCCCCAAGTTACTGCTGTTTCAGTGATAAGCTTCCTACACTGAGAATTTGCTCAAAACTCCATCGTCTTTGGGACACACCCACCACACATACAGCAAACTTTTTATCCAACCTTCTTCAATAATATCTGCTGAAAGGGATTTATACGGTGCATGCCTTGTTGAGGCTCCGCCATGAATTGATTGTAAGCAACTAACTTTCCAAACCCACAGTAAAAAACTATGCTGGACAAAGAAATTCTGTAAAAGAAACCACCATCCTGAAACCAAGTTTCTGCCCTGACACTTGATCGACTTCAAAGAGAATTCAAAGGTTTTATGTTATTTTGTTCCTTCCTTCCCCTTATGGTTGAATGGGCTGATCGTATGCCCTTTCTTTAAATGTCAAAGTGGATGCCACAGAGGCATCTTCATTTTGGGTCTCAGGCAGCATATAAAAAATGATGTGTATTTTTGTGCTTCTTCAGTTTCATCCTTTGACCCCAACAGAGCTCCCACTTTTTTATTCTGTGCCCATTCCTCTCGCCCCCCACTCCCGCCCCTGCCCATTCCTTTTGACTCCAGAGCCCTCTTGGGTGGTCTGCTCAATTTAGACCAGATGCATGTTATAGTCAGTGGGAAAGTCAGAATGCCAAAGACACCACCACCCGCTGAGGGACATCAGACAAGTTCCTTGACCTCTCAGAGACGTGGGTTTATTTTAGTGCATAGAATGAGTTTAATTATGGAGGTGAACGCACCTAGCAGAGTGCTTGGCCCATAACTGTTCCGTTGTCTTCTTCCGGTGCCACCTCTGTGTTCTGCGTGTTTGAAGACGCTTTTCCAACCAGAGAGAGGGGACTTCCCTCCCATCCTGGCTTTCCATAGTTCTACCTTGTATCAGGCCAGAAGACAGGAAGTCTAGTGACTGTTGTTGTTTGGCAGAAAATTGCCTTTATTCTTTTAGTAGTCGGGAAAATAAGGACCTGTTCTGTTTGAGGCTTCCTCACTGAGCAAGGGAGTCTACTGGGCCCCCCTTCCTCAGTCCTGGCTGCTCCTCAGCCTCACAGGAGAGCTGCAGAAGTCCAGACCTTCCTGGAAGAATCATGGCCATGAATCTTTCCATGACTCTTTTCAGAATTCTTGGGTTTGCATTGCCTGAGCAGCCCTCTGAAAATTTGAGAATTTTGTTCCAAATGCAGAAGAATCTGCAATAGAAACCTAAGCAAGTCAGCACTATGACGTGCTTTGGAAAATGCCGGCCAGGTTTGCTATCTCCTCCGGGCACATAGAGCCCCATGTTGCAGTCCGTGCCCATAAACCAGGATTATCTGCCCCAGTGATTCTCAAACTGCGGGGCATGGTAATTACCTGGAGAGCTTGTTAAAACACCCCCAGAGGTTCTGGTTCAGGAGGCCTGGGGTGGGGCCAATGCATTTCTATCTATCTCCCAGGTGGTGCTAATACTGCTGATCCTGGAACCACAGTTGGAGAACCCCTGATTTAACCCATTGTTTCCCAACTACCATTTTCTTTCTATAGCATTTCATTAACACTTTTAGCTCCAACGTTCCCACTGTCAAGACGGAGTCTTAGGAATATGGTTTTCCTTTGCGGGCATGGGGACCGACTCCCAGAGATCAGACGGCATCCCCGAGCCACAGAACGCCAGTTCCCCACCTTGAGCCCCAAAAGTCACGGCCAGATGCGCCCACCGTGGGCTCATCCTGCGCTCCGACAGGAAACTGCTCAGCTCCTTCCCAGCAAGGGTGGTGTTCTGCATGAAACATTAGCTCCCACCTTTGGAACAACTTCCCACCTTTGGAACAACTTCCCGCCTTTGGAAACTTAGAACTTGGATTGGTTCTCTCTGCAAGGGAAACCCTCTGCCCGCTGGGGCGAGGGACTGGACGCGGAAATCTCTGGATATGTGGAATCTGGGCAGAATTTCATTGGGGCTCAAATCGACGTTCATTTCTTGTTTCATCCCTGGATCCAGTTCAGTGTGTGTGAAAGCAGAATTTTTGTTCTGAGACATCCTTTCGGTTGGTGCGTTGAGTTATGACGTTTACCTGCCCGAAACAACCCCCTTCGCCCCCAACCCTCCATGCCATTCCGTGCCCAGCCACGTGCGGGCCGCGGCCCCGGCGGCTCGCCCCGCACCCCGCGCCCGGGGCCGCCTCGGCGGCTCCTTTGTTAGGGACGCCTGCGCCGGTTCCCGGCTGCCGGGACCGCACAGGGCCCGCGCCTGACGTTTTCAGAGCCCCCGAAGGACTTGTAAGCGCCTGGGTTCGAGTAGCGAGGCTAAAGGACGCCCCAGGGGGGGCTTTATAAGTAAAATCCTAAATTTTATTTAGGCTGCTCGTGGACCACGCGGTTGCAGACCGCGGAGGCGCCGGCTTTGTGCAGCCCGGGCCACCGGGAACGCGGTGCTTTCGGACGCCGCTCTCCACCCCTCTCCCATCCCCACCGGCTCCTCCGACTCCCTGCTCTTCCGCTTCTTCCCCTGCCTCCCCCACCCCCACCCTGCCCTCCCTCCCCGCGGGCTGGAAGAAAAGTCGGTAATAAGAAACCAGTTCGGTGCCAGGAGGATGAGGTGGGGGGAGATCGGGGCGATACACGGCCCTGGCGCGAGGGCTCACTTTGCGTAAAGAGGGCCTCGGGCCACCAGGGACTTCCTGGGTTGTCTCCGGCTGCCGTGCGCGATGCCCACCACGCCGTGCGAACGCCATCTGCTCGGCA